>JADFUC010001044.1:0-23698 GCA_019722365.1 Lithospermum erythrorhizon | reverse complement strand
TGCCATTGCTATTTTAACATTAGTAAGATTAATATTGTAGTGGTTATCTTTGAATGAAGTTTTAATGAATGATAATAGCTCTTTAAATTGAGTATCACATTCTGATACATCAGCTGAATTTAATTTCTACTTCACCACCTGACTGTAATTCGTTCTTGATCATACTTCCACTTGTTTGTAAAGATAGTGTTGCCAGCTATTGTATCATATCATACTCCTCTTTTGGGGTTACAGTAGCATTGAACTATTCCAATGGTTATTCCGTGCCACTCTCTATATTTGATCTTTTTGTTCACGTTTTTGGTAATAGTGTTTCTAGAACAACAGAGGATTTTTTGTTTATGGACTTTCTCTGTTTTGCTCTTGGACTTTAACTGGTATTGATAAGTACTGAACATATTGTAGTTTCACTGTACAGCCGAAAAATCTTCTGAGATATCACAGGTTGCGGTTTGTCACTTCATCGTTTGAAAAGAAAGAACGAGCAATAATTGAAACAGAGAAGTCATTAGCTGAGGAGGAACATCCAGGAAGGGAGAATATGTCAACTGAAGCTGCAGATTTGAATGAAAGTAAATTGGAGCAGGCAGAGAAGAAGGACGAGAAGACTGAAGGAGAGAAATTGAGTACATCTGCTGCCTATGAAGTTGTTGCTTCAGCTGCTTCATACTTGCATTCTTGTACAAAGAGCATTATTCCCTTCAGAACTTCCAAATCTACACAGGATGAAGATTTAACTGAATGTGATGGGGTGAATATAAGCCATGAGAATGTCTCCTCATTTATGGCAACCACCGAATCTGTGACTGCAGTTGTTGCTGCAAAAGAGGAAGAGAAACAGGCCGTGGCAGATGATCTCAACTCGATTCTTGCATCACCATGTGAGTGGTTCATATGTGACAATGATCAAAATGCAACCAGATACTTTGTTACACAGGTCAGGTTTATTGGTTACGCATTAAACTGAATATAATTTTTCCGAGTCCGATTTATAGTACTAAACTAAATTTTAGTACCAGGATACTAAAGGTCAAAAAAGTCACTTCACTCATTCAAAATTAACCATTAGATTTAAAATCATTAAAAAAAAGATGATCTAATGGTTGTGATTGATTTAGTATCAAATACTAAGGAAAACGCTTAGTATGATAAGACCTAACTCAAGTTTTCCGTATTGGTATCTCTATGATGTTATAACATCTGTAGCATATATTTTTCACTAAAGGTTTATACTTAAAGAAAGATTTGATCCATTAGCTTTGATCACATTCTTGTTTCGATGCTGAATTAGAGTTCTTTGAGCATGCGGTTTGCAGTTCATGGCCAGTTTTTACTTTCAAGTGATTATCTAATGCAACGACAATCTGTTGGGGCGTTTCAGGATGATAATTGTAGTTTATTATCAATGTTTACATATAGGGGTCCGAGTCACTAGCATCATGGAAAGCCAACCTTCTCTTTGAACCAATTAGATTCGAGGTAATTGCCTTTCTCATAAGCAACATTATATATATTTCCACCGTTTTCACCCGAGTTGTAAATCAGATATTTGGCTATGAGAACTGGGAAATAGATGTATTTGAGTTTTTATTATATTCCACTCCTACCAGAGATGATTAATACTTATGTGAGATCAGAGTTCATAAGATAATTATAATCCAGGAACATTTTTCATTGTTTCTTTTGTACCTAGGGGTTCAATGTGCTTGTACATCGAGGCATCTATGAGGTTGCAAAAGGCATGTATGAACAATTGTTGCCTGAAGTGCATTCTCACATAAAAGCTCATGGCAGCCATGCAAAATTTCGTTTTACTGGGCACTCACTTGGAGGGAGTTTGTCATTACTTGTAAATTTGATGCTGCTTATAAGGGGAGTGGTTCCGGTTTCTTCAATACTTCCGGTTATCACTTTTGGCTCACTACCATAATGTGTGGTGGATCAACTCCTCGTATCGCTTGGGGTTGCCTTCCCCCGCTATGTTCAAATGATTTCAATGCACCGTGACATTGTACCTAGAGCCTTCTCTTGCAATTATCCAAACCATGTAGCAAAAATTCTGAAAGCTGTTAATGGGAACTTCCGCAATCATCCATGTCTGAATAACCAGGCACTATTGTATGCTCCAATGGGCGAAGTTCTTAATTCTTCAGCCAAGTGAGCAATTTTCGCCACACCATCATCTTCTTCCTACAGGCAGTGGTTTGTATCTGTTAAGCCCTTCAGTTTCAGATGGAAATGAAGCAGACAAGCATTTTCATGCTGCATTATCCGTGTTCTTGAATTCACCTCACCCACTTGAGATATTAAGTGATAGGTCTGCATATGGATCAAGTGGAAACATCTACAGAGATCATGATATGAAATCTTATTTGAAGTGCATTCGGAATGTGATCCGCCAAGAACTCAATCATATAAGGCAAGCAAGAAAAGAACACCGCCACAACTTGTGGTTACCCCTTGTGGATAGGTCTCAAGGAAAGCCACTGCGGGTATGCGTGGCTATTGGTTCCGCTGGCATGAACCATGGCCGTTTCAGTTTCTCCGGTATCATACAAAATGGAAGAGAATCATTCAAGCTATTCAGTATGTTAGTTGCATCACAGGATTCACAGCACATGCATTTGCTTGTAGTAATATTATTTCCTGTTAAGATTGCTTATCTTAGGTAGTTAGGGACATGCATCATTGTCAGGATTGTTGATTTTCCAACAAAGATCATACAAAGAATATGCACAGGTTGGTTTTAAAGCAAAAAGGACATATGACTATTCATTGGTTGAAGAAAGTAACTCTGATGTCCCTTAGTTTCAGGAAGTGTGGAAAAAACTGGCCAATACATGCTAGTATACAAATTATAATTTTCCTTAATCTGAACTGAACACAAGAATGTTTGTTTCTTTTATTTTTCTTAGTTACAATGTATATAAAAAAAACGGTGAAGAGTTCAAATCAATTTTCTCCCTTTGTCAACAAATGATCTTTTCCTTATTTATTTTTTTGGTTTTAATTTTATTTGTTATCTAGTTATAAGTTAGGTAAATCTTTTAGCAGATATTACAGAAATCTCCTCTATCCCTCTTGATGTCCTCTTCACTGCCTCATATTTCATATATTTGTGCATCATGTATTGTGTGATTATTTCCAGCCATTATATTATACAAATACGCAAGTATTTGCACACCCAGCGGATCACTTCCAGGAGGGAAATATCATGCCTTAGTAGATGCCAAGACATTAGAGTAGGAGCAATAAACATGAAAAATTGATTTGTTGGTTTTTGGCATCATCCAGAGAAGTTTATAGTCACTCAAGCTAACATCAAATCAACAATGATCAGAACATGTTTTGAAAAATACTCAAAGAGTATATACACAGATTAGTTTAAATCTTTCAAGATGTACCTAATGTACAGTATTTCTATCGTCTGCATTGAACAAGTTAGAAAAAACACAAAATGTGTGTTAAATATGGAGAAGATGTAAGTTAAAAAGCAAGAAATGAGGACAATTGTTTTGGGGACCATTAAGTATTGTTGCTTCCTCTAATTGGCTTTTTGATTATGCTCTTGATATGCAATCAAACAGAAAGAAATATCAATAGTTCAAGATGGCATCACTGACCCCATCCATTTCTTGTCGATGCACATGGATTGATTCTTGCTCCAAAAAGCAATAAATATCTCAATTTTCATAAATACTAGTCAGTAATTTCTCTCTCAATAAGTGATAGTACTCAGTGAACAAGTTTTGAAACTTACAATCTTAGTAGTTACAAATGATGCGGTTATCTTCAACTGAAATATAGTAGACAATTTTAGCTGTCGACACCGGCTTCGCGAATCCTTCCATCAGATTCTCCCTTATAACTCCTCCACTTGGTCCAAAATCAATGTCACCCTATTAAAAGAATTTGGCTCGCTTCACAGAGAACTCATCCTCAGGATACGGTCTTCGAAACAGCCGGCAACAAATGCAAACAAGCGAGTAGATAAGTTTTAAGAACATAAGGAAATCATGTGCTTTGAGCAACTCTCAATGGTGGCAGATGCCGTGAAACGACATTCAAGCTGTAGTATAGGAAGCGTATATACTGAAGAAACAATAATGCAACAATCAAACGAACCTTTTGTCACATCCACAATATTGTTGTAGTGCAAGTCACCATCAGGCATTGGAGTAGAAAAGATGGAGTCATCAGCGCCCTGCAACTGATATTTGTAAATAGATTATGCAGTCATACAAATATACATGATAAAAATGCACTCTTCAAAACACAAACGTGTCAAATGAAGATTACATAAATTATATCTCTAAAAGAAATAGGATTCATACTGAAGTGAGCTCTTGTATATAGAATGCACTCCACAGTAAAGAAGGCTTCAAATATAAATTTTTATTTTCATCATCAGAGGTGCTATTTGCAGAACTCCCAGAAACAGGAACATAGAAGAGAACGTCAATGGCCGATTGTAGTAAGTTCTTTCCTTGCATATTATCATCACATGGAGCTGATAGGTATGAATAAACCCTTTAATAGAGAACACGTAAGTGGTATCTTCTTAATATTGCCTCAAAAAATAACTAACAAGATAAAGTTTTCTTGAATGATCCCATTTGGAAAGAAATCTTTTATGAATATAACGATTTGCTAAGAGACAACCCTATTAGGATTCGCGAGGTGTTATTGAAAAAAAAAATTCAAGTTTAAATTGATGAACCTGGCCTCACTGGAGGAAGAAAAGCAATCGAGACGTTGGTGTCACAGTTCAAAAAGAGATGGAAATAATTTTAAGGTACTTACATGCCAGGGTGTAAAGTATTGTTTCTCACAATACTAACTGCAAGAGACACGACCAGGAAGAGATATTACCTGCATTCACAGCTATAGAAGTCAAATCTAATGAGAAAAAGCTTAATATGCATTTGTATCTGAGACACGAACTTACATCGTGGAGGAAAAAACACCAAACAATTTGCTGAATTTGGTTTTATGGAAGCATTTGATATGCATATGGCCTTGGCCAATTTATGTCTAGAGTCTCCCAAGCTGAAATCTTTTGAATAATCTAGCACGTTGGCTACTGATGGTCTATCTTCAGGTGATGTGTCAATGAAAGATGGAGCAACAATTACTTTATTGCTGAACAATTCTTGACCAGATGCTAATTTGACACCTTCATAATTTCCAGAGTCCTGCAAAAGTTTTCAAATGATTGAAGCATAATAGTTGACATACGACTCAAGAAAATCATAGATGGAATCCTTACCTTGTTCATGAGGAGAAAATCCACAGGCATGCGTAGGACCTGTAACATGGTTATCAAACAAAGTTAAAGGGAAGCTAAGTGGTATAAACAAGCACAATCCACAAATATACTTTAGTACATAAGGATAAAGATCTACTAAATTATCAATAAACAAGGATTTTATTGAGAGTAACTAGAGAAGATGCTACAATCTTGTTATGTCAAGTATACTATGCTTCTCAAGGATAAAGCTATATTAATTATTAACAAATGAGCGTTCTAAGGAGCCAAAAAAAAAGGTATTACAAATTTGCTTGGTGTTAAAAATGTAAGGTTCCCTACCACCTTCACCCCCCTTCCCCCCAAAAAAAAACCCTTGTGACATGTTGAGGTTGTTAAGAAGGTAAAATAAAACAATTCCTTTCTGACTATACGAGGTGAAAAAAGGTAAAGAGGAAAGACAACGAGAGAAGTTGAAAGAAGGAATAGATGATATCATATGTAGAGTATGAAATAAAATCATATACACTAAGAATGCATTTAAAAAAGATACTCCTTCCTTCCTGTTTTCATAATCCTCTCACACACTTCAATGTTTCTCTTTTCTCCTTGAAAATTGGTCAAAATGGAACTAACTAAGTGATCTCCAAAAAGGGAAAAGTCTGTTACAATATAAGAAAGAGGGAGTACAATAGTATACATTATGGTTTAAGACCACAATATCCATCATAAAAGGGGTTGGAAATAGAATACCAATTGAGTATGAAACTGATTCGTACTTACGTATATACAGCCTTTCACAGCAGCACGGCGGCAAAATGCTTGGGGCAGCTCTCCTTGGCCATAAATGGGGTATATCATAGCACCAGGTGCACCAGGAAATCTGACGGGGGACGTGTAAGAAAATTATGGCACCAGCTTGCCAGCAGGCAAGGCTCAAATATACTGAACAGAAGATAGATAATCACTGACTTTACATTATCATTAACATTTTCATCCATATATTGCATTCTTAAATAAACCAACTGCAGTAGGCATCACAAAATAATTATTAGACTTTCTAGCCCTTGAACAATTCTACTCAAAAGAGAGTCGACAGATTGGGAATTTATAAAGCTATCCTTTTAAGTTTTCTGGGAAAGAACAGCCTTCCCATAGCACCTCACTATTGGCTATAATGAGGATCCATGTGTTAGTGCACGGGCGTGTGCGTGTGAGCATGCATGAGAGCCAGTGTGCAATAAAACATACACGAAGATGGATTTGGGGCATCGGATATATATTTAAATCGACAACCAGGAGAAGAAGAAAAAAGAAAAATCATTTTGCAACACAAATATAGGGGGTAACAGTAACCTGCCAACCGATGAGTGGTAAAGTCCTAAGCGTTTTATTCCGTCTTTTGTGCTAAGAAGATCCTTACAGACATCTCCATTGTCTTGATCATAATCTGCCATAGCGATTGCATACAGAATCATCCTAAAACACAAATTGAAATTGCAAGTTAGACATTTAAGAATAGCAATTTTAACTAAAAACATATCATTTGAGAGGGATCATGCAAAAAAAGAGAATAAAATTATCAAGTATCTATAGAGAAAATAAGGGCTAAAACAACTCCAGTTAAATCATGAATGTCTTCTTAGCTCGGTCAATTAAAATGCATAACAAAAGCAACAACTTGAACATGTAGTTTTGCTTATTGTATTTCTTCCTCAATTAAAACAACAGAACTCGTACCTTTGCAAAATAAAATCTTAGGTAAGAAAACCCACCAACTAGAACCTCTAAGATCTCTATAAAAATCCTCAAAAATCAAAGAAATAATTTCTGCCAACTAATAGAAAGGGATAAGCGGCCCAATGTTACTTCTGAATTGTGTTCCAATATAAACCTCAATCAGCAAACAAAGATTACTACCAGTAACGGATATGGCTTGTTCTTGGTTGCTCAGTCGAACACCAAAATTTTTCTACATGATATCAAAATAATATTTTTACTACACTTTCTACATTAAATAAATAACGACAATTGTTATTTTGGCGAGGATAATACGAACACCCACTACTAATGTCCTAAACCCACCCCTAACTAAAACATCACAAACAATTATAATAAAAACATAAATAAGACAATCTCACTAACAAAGAGATGGGAAGTGTACTCTCTTAATTTCTTCGATAACTCCATCTTCTTCGACAAAAACTCCACAAAAGGCATTTCCAAATCCTCCCGGGAAATCAATCCGTCCCCATCCCCGCCCCCGACCTCATTCCCGTCCCCAATATGTTTATTAACCATCTTGAAAAACCTCATAAGCCTATTCTTTTCCTGCAATGACAACTTCTTATCCTTGAAAATCGAACTCCGCGAATCGGGTACTCTATCTAACGCCCCTTCCTTACCACCTATATAACTGCCATCAATTTCCTTAAACTCCATATACTTATTAACTCCACTTTCCAAAATCAAATTAGTCATCTTATCAGCACATAACAAAACTCTAGGCCCCACTAAATCAACACTAAATTTGGTACTATTTTGCAAAGGCAATTGCGAATATTCATTTATTTCAATCGAATTATATAATGGTCGCGTGCTAAGCACGTGATAATCGTGGTGGGGGGAATTGTGAGGGTGAGGGTGATGGGATTGGGATTGGGATTGGAGAAACGCGACGAGGTGTTGTAAGGGGAGGGAAGTAAAGTGGAGGCCGTAGAAGGGGTTAGGGTCGAGGTGGAGGACGGTTTTATTAGCGGCCGAGGCGGCTGATGCTATGATGGCTTCCGAGAGTCCGCTCCCGATTATAATTAGATCGAAGTTTGATGGCTCTATTGGTGGGTAGGATGATATGTCTTCCATTTCAAATGAGTGAATGGTTGTTTAGGTTCATTTGAAGAGACTAGTTTGATTGCCGGGCCAAACTTTAATCCACTTAAATCCGGTACTAACTGCAATATATAAGAAAATAAGTATTAGTCTCAACAATAAAATGAAATCATCAAATCAACAATATATAACAAACATTTTTTCAATGATACACACTAAATGAAATGGAGTGTAGTCCAGATAAACAGAAGTAAAATTGATAAAAAATAACAAACAATGTATTGAAATCAAATAATAAACAGAAAACAATGACATCTGACCTTTCAATGGTTAGAAACCAATATACAAGAAATGCACTAAAGATGACAGTGGCAGATTTTACAGTATTACATTGAATATGAATAAATTCAATTCAAATAAAAAAAATTACAAAAAAGTAGTCCCAACACTTGTGGATAAAAACTATTTCATATCCAAGATGGTTCTCCACGATGCAGGTTGATTACATCATCGGATATTCTTATTAATAAACATTGTCATCATAGCTTAATTACCTTTTAAAAATAATTTACAATAAACTTGCTTATTACCATGAAATTTTCAAAGACCTCAGGCTAAAAATGCCTGACTACAAGTAAATGTTAAACAATAAAGTTTTCCTGCCAACAAGATGTCAGTTAGATCACATGGAAGAGAGGCAACATTCACAAATCTAGGATAAAATTTACAGCAAGATTGGATGGGCTGACAACTTTGTTTTCGGAAAGAACATACAACTCAATGAGCTCAATAGAAAGATTCATCAAAGGTAGTCTAACACACCATAACTTCAAGGTTGCCTCGCCAGGATGTACATTGAATTACATTTTTAGATATTTCTGTTCTCAAACATTATCATCTCGTTTCAAAATAACAACATTTATAAAGAGCCATGAAAACAAGCAAATGCAGAATGACAACATTGATATGCCAAGAAGATGTAGTTGAATCATGTCTTAAATGAATATCTAAATCATTTTCTCCAATGCAAATATCAAACTTAATACTGTAACTTGGATTTTAAGCCTTTCCTAAAAAAGATGGTCAATTCGACATCTACACTATAAAAAGCTGAAACTTAAACTCAAAATTTAAGGGAGAAAAAGAAGATAAATCCTACCTTAGTAAACACACATTGCTCAATTACAACATAAAAATCATTCAAGTCCCAACTTCATCAATTTGATTTTAAGCAATTCTATCACCACTAAAAGATCTAAAATTTATTACATACAGAATAAAATTTCACATGTATTCACTAATGGGTTCAAAATTGATCTCATTAAACAAACCTATTGACTAAGAACCAAAATACAGAATAAAAAACATCAAAAGATTACAACAATTGATGAATATATAAATTAATCACTGACACAATCAATTAATTAAGTTTCTAAAATACCCAAATCCACAATTTAATAAATTCCTAGAAACCCAAAAAATTAATAATTGAGAAAATTAGAAAATTAATAATGCACTCACTGAAGGAATGAAAAGCAAAGAGAATAAATGAAGGGTTATCTTCTTTTGCAGAAGAATGGCAAAAAGCAAAGAGCATAAGACGAAAACAAATTCCCAATTTATTGTAAGTGCGTTGCTTTCTTTGGAAGAAAAGAATGCAAAAGAGCAAAAGAGCATAGAGGTAACAGCTCAGCACGACACAGAGCATAAGTGGAAAGAAATTCCCAATTAATTTCGAATTCTATCGAATTCAATTCTATGCAATTTCGCAAATTTCCAATTCCAATTCCGATGTTTGATCAAACTATAAAATTCAAAATGAAATTTTAAATTAATTTTAATTTTATGTTTGACACATGCATATGTTAGATTAAATTCTTATTCTTTGTTATGAACATTATAATTTCGGTCGATTTAAATCGGAGGATCATATTTTTCTTGTCTTAGGATTGTCTTTCGAGATTGTATTTTAGAGCTTAGTTCAGAAACCCATATTTTAAACTTTGACTGAATCATATTTTAGCCGATTCGACACGGGCTATTTTATTTGCGTTCGGCCATGATCGTATTTTCGGCCCGTTTACCCTGACAATATTTTATTTACTGAAATATATTTTCGACCCGTTTTCACCGTGAACCATATTCCGGCAGGTCTTTAGAACCATATTTTCGGCCCGTTGTACAGAGAGCCATATTTTCGGCCACGTTTAGGCACAGACGATATTCGGCCATTTGACCAGGATGTTAAGCAGTTTCGATCCGGGGACGCCTCTTGGCCGTTCTCCCAGAACCATATTTTCGGCTTTCTTTATACCGGGATCATATTTGGCCCGTTTTGAGCACGGATCATGTGCATTTGACCTGAACCATATTTTCGGCCCGTTTTTCCCAGAAACCATATTTTTTGCCGTTCGACCCAGGAGGACCATGTTGACAGTGACCATATTTTCAGCATGTTTCGACCCGAGACCTTATTCTCGGCCGTTGTGACGTCGTATTTTCAGGCGATTCGACATGAGACCATATTTTTCGGTCGTTCACGCCGTACCGCATTTGGCCAGAGCATTCGACCACGGTAGAAGCAGACTGACTTAATGATCCCCAGTTCAGCCCCAGTTGAATATAGTGCAGAGGTCAGCAATTTAGAAATATAGTCTCGTGTCGTAGCGGGAAGAAAATATCGTCTCGAGGTCGGCGGGCGAAAATGTGGTATCGAGTCAGCTGAGGCGAAAATATGTTATCGAATCGGCTGGTGATAAATGGTCGGGCGAAACTTGCAGAGTATGGTTTGGCCCAGAAAATATGGTCGAGGCGAAATGGTAGAAAATATGATTGAATCTTGCGAAAATAAGTTGAGATTGACGGCCGAAAATATTTCAGTCGAGCGAATTAATATATGGTTTAGGGTAACCGGGACGAAAAGATCAGGCGAAAAGAAGACGTTAATATGGTTATGGAAAATGGCTAAAATAATAGAATTGATATTGAATTGGAATTGGAATTAAATTCTTTATTTTTGTGTGGAATTCGTAGTAATGTATTTGTAAGGCTTGGAATTCAAAGATATTCTAATTCGATTCATATCGTATCGAATGCCAAGAACATTTGGAATTGGAATTGATTCAATTCACAAAAACAAAGCGCACCTTTAATGATAAGATTTGAATAGTACCGTTAATATTGAAAAAAGAAAAAAACATAAGACACCATTGTGTGGATTTGGTGAGAATGTTATGTTTGGATCGGGATGAATCGGGAAGATAGAAATATTAAAATCATCCTAGGAGAAGAGAATTAGGGTGGCCAGGAGAATAAATTAAATTATTATTTGGATATAATAAGTTGGGGAAAGGGGAGGAGAATGAGGATAATATATTAAATTGTATTATATTTGTCATTCCTTGACGAGACTATCTAGGTCGAAATCTTTGTCATTACAAGATCAATAAAATGGTCGATATATAAATTTACGGATGAATGGCTCTTGGAAGGAACCACTTTCAAAATCAGAAAATCCGCCGCTTTAATACTTAGGTTAAAAAAAGGTAACCCCGATATGATAGCGGAGTGTAAAACTTCATGAATTCACTAGAAGCCCGCAAGAGAACTTTAGAAGTGATGATAGATCAGCACTTCTTATAGATCTTTGGAGAATCTGGAATACATACATTTTTAAACATTCCTTCTGCAAATTCTCAGCCTGGGATATCCCAAATAACATATTTAGACGGTGATTATACACTTTGAAATTCAGAAACACATATCTGTGAAGCAGATCACGAGAATATTCACCTCCAATCTCCTTGACCTCTCACGGTGTATTGAAAATCTTAAGAAATGAACTAAATGTTTTAGAAAATGATTTTAAATTGACCATGATATTACAAGAATGATTTCTATGCTTCTCACAATCTAGAGAAGAGAAATTGGTTTTTCAAAAACTTCTTGAACCAAAGAAAAGGGATCCAAGAAAATTTTTATGATTTCATATCTACAGAAAAAGTCCAAATATTATTTTTCGATTGGTTTGAAATATATGCTTCTCAAAACCAAATTCATCCTTTCAAATTCATAGCCGTAACAAAATGGAAAAGAAGCACATGTGGAGACTAGAATGTTACCGCCTCTTAGGAAAATAAATACTGACCATATGGAGATGCAAGCGTTGAATTAACGTGGGTCTTTAAAATATAGCGATGATATCATCTACAATACTAGAAGATAATTGCCAACAATTTAGTAATGCCCTAAATACAATAGGTACTTGACTTTCTAGAATTGAGAAACATTTACTAAAAACCAAATACTTTCGACCTTCGAATCCAATCCGATATCAAAACAACAACTTTATTTTCAAACTTTTCCAAATCTCTAAAAGAAATTGATTAGAAATCAAAATAATCGAAATGAATTTATAAACAGACTAAAATCTCAAATAGAAGAATAAAATTCTACGCGCCGAAAGCTCGTCGAGCTAGTTGTTCTGCTCATTCCTAATACACCTAACCATTATAAATTCACGACACTAATAAATCTTGCCGAAGTCTCTACAAAAAACATTATAGGCGTCCTCGATATTCCTTCAGAAGATGAAGATATTGATAGCGACACAAATAATAATCAAATTACAAAATTACATTGGACAAATACACCCTCCAGCTCCAAAGATATAGTGCCTCTGTCGGCACGGATCTCGGTAGAAAATATGCCCGATAAATACACCTGACCAATTACTAAAAGCGTCGTCCCATGAATGGAATATTGTGGGGATGGTGGAATATAGAATACTCGATTTATTACAACAATGATTATGGCGGCTAATACTGAAATCCAAATTCATACATCGGAAAAGCCATATTTGAACTCATAAATTTGCCGAACTGCGGGATAGATCAAGGATGGTGGGATTTCACTTTAACCCGACAAGAAAAGAGAAATTTTAGAATCCGTCAAGCGATGATGAAGGAATACCTTTATAGATGAATTAGGAGAACCATTGCATTCCGTTTCCGATTAATTTCGCATGCTCTGCTCCGTTTATAGGTGATCCTTGCTTAAAAGATAAAAAAGAATCTTTGAGCTACTATCAAATTTAAAATGTAAAAAGCTTAGCGTCTCGATAGTATCTTTAGTCTTTTAACCGCGTCTATATAAGAGAAGATAGTAACCAGCCTTTCTGGAAAGAAAAATTTCTTGCAGGCTTACCCACACTTTTAGGGGAAAGAGTTAGAAATAGAATTAAAGAATCGCATGGAACCCCCATTCCTTACTCCAAATTTACACAAAGAAATAAAAGCTAACCTAACATTAAGGTAATAATCTGTCGAGACCTAAACTTCAAAAACACTTAAAATGGGAATTAAAGAGAACCAAAAAAGAACTTGGTTCTTTTTTCAAATAATTTGATATAAGCACTAATCTAAAAACTTGTTATGGTGCTTGTAAATCCACTAGCACACATCCCAAAAAACCATCTTATAAATCAAAGCATAAAAAATATCATAAAAGCAACGAAGAAGCTAAACTAACAAATAAACCAAATTATAACCCCCAATATAAAAGAAAAGAACAAAGCAAAATAAGAGATATTACTTGTTATAAATGGGTAAGGGGCATATCTCTAGGATATTGTAGGTAAATAAACAAGTGTTAAGGGAACTCCCAAATTGAACAGAAACTCTTAACCAAATTGAACTACTTGATAGATTATCTGAGATTCATCGGAGGAAGATGATACTAATGAAGCCTTACAAATGGATAAAGTTGTTCTTCATCTTCCTCGAAAGGCGAGAAGACAATTATAAGCAGACAAAATGTTCTTAACAAAGAACAAAATTCATGATGGATATCATCGGCAGTATCAATGACCACTTTTAAAATAAAGGAATATTTAGAAAAACTTTAAGGATATGTAGAAGAAAAACCTAAAACCTCTAAAAATACTCAAACAACATCACTTTATGATCGCTAAAACTTATGATCTCATGACATACATACTAAGCGAGACAAGAAAAAGCAGAAAACAAAATAAAAATCACTTTATACCAAGATTTCTGAGAAGGGAAATAAAAGATGTCAGAAGCAAAAGAAGTTAAAAGCAACTCCAAGAAAAAATAACAAAAGATAGTGAGACCATACACGTAATTTTAGCTAAACTACTTAAAAACGATAATAGCGATGATGATGAGGAAGATACAAAAACACAAGAGATAGGATCTCTTGAAGTACCTAATGATTTTTAAATGTGTCCTTGATAACCTCACTAATATATATGGTCAAAATCACCTAATTTTTCAAAATTATAAGATTGACTTCTGTCGCGTTACTTGACCTTGGTCTTGACACCGATTGTATAAAGAAGAATTGTTCCTAAAAATTTCAACTTTTCACAAATGAAAGACTTTATTTGCAAAGCGATCTGAATTAGAAATTTCTAATAAATGTGAAGCTAATTGTAGTTAGCGTGGGTTAACAAAAATCATTTTATATTATTACCGGATATAAATCACGGTGTTATAACACACTTATAGGGTGGATGATGATGGTATATCTTTGAGAAACTAAAGGAATAAAAATATTTTATTCTTTGTTGAAAAGCCAATAAATATACAAGGAAAACAAAATACTACACCCATTTTCTCAAGAAGATATCACATTACAAAGAATAAATAAACAACTAGAATCACCTATTATCCAACAAAAAATAGGTAAGTATCTTTCCCAAATACAAAATGAAATATGTTCAGAATTACCCGAATCTTTACGGAAAAGATCTGACGTAGTTGATCTCACTTGTAAATAATTTTGATGAAAGAAACATCAACTAAAGCGGACTATACAAATGAATGCGAGAGGTAGGCAACATTGTAAAAGCGAAATAAAAGACACGAATCAAAAGGTCTCATACAAAAAAAGTAGCCGCAGTGGCATACAGCAGCACATGTAAATAAGAACTGAGAAATTGAAAGAGGACACTTAGACTTGTCGTGCTTATAAACCGCCATCTTGCATTAAAATGGATTAGATATCCATTCCAAATAAAAAGACTTATTACAAAAGTTACACTTCGTAATTCGTGTTTTTCCAAATTGACATGAAATGGATTTTGGCAAATCTGAATATCTACAAATGATAGGTATAAAGCCTTTTCTTTGTACGCTTTTGGGCAATATGAATGGATAGTAATGCCCGTTCGGTTTAAAAAATGCCCGCCCGAGAATTCGAAGGTATGAATGATATATTCATCAGTATTTTTGACTTACGTATTATTTCACATTGATAGCGTTAGCATGTACCGAAGCTTAGAAAAACATTTCAAACGCCAAGATATTTTTCTGATAGTAAAGAAAAGTGGATTAGTTGTTTCTAAGACAAAATTTCTTTATTCGAACCCGAGGTCAGTTAGGTGTTATATAACTCGAGGACTATCGCTCTATAGAGAGGTCCTTGCGCACCTTCCAAATTTCTTGATAAAATACTTGATAAAATGCAGTTACAAAGATTCTTAGGGAGCTTGAATTATGTCCTTGATTTTTGTCCAAATATAAATAGGATAGCCAAACCACTTGCGTGATAGGTTAAGAAAAACTTTTGTCCACTTGAACCCGATGAACACCTTCAAAAGTAGTCGTAGATCAAACAGAGTCTTGAAATCCGCTAGCTTGCGCCTGCTTGATTGAGCAAGAGCAAAATTTGTAGAAATAGATGCCTCATTTCTGCAGTTATGGAGGTATTCTAAAACAAAAAATGGGCGACAAAGGCAGTGTCAATTATGCATTTTAATGAAACCAGGAAAAACTATTCCACAATAAAAAGGGAAATCTTATCTATTGCCGTATGCGTACAAAAATTTCAAGTGATTTACTAAATCAAAAGAATTTCTTTTACGAGTTGATTGTAAATCGCAAAAAGAGATTTTACAAAAGATATTCAAATAATGCGTCAAATAATTTTGCTAGATGGCAAGCTATACTTTCTATATTTAGGTTTGATATTGAGTATATCAAGGAGATTGAGCTTCTGCAGTTGCCTAACCCGAGAATTCCTCAACGAGGACTGATAATGGCACCAAAGAAAATAACCAACAAAAACACCGAAACAACCTCTTTCCAGAGTACGACAAAGTCTTGGGCGTATTTTTCCAAGAAGAACAAAATGAAGAACAAACACAACAAATACCCCAGGGAAGATAAATCTATTGGCCCAGCTCTGATCTTGAGAGATACGCGCGAGTGGGAAGCCACAGAAATGAATCTCGAAAATGGCAAAAATCGAGGAGAAAAATGTAAATTCAGCATCCAATTCTCGAAACCTTGAAAAGCAGAGGAGTTGTTTACTGCGACCATCTACACAGTAAAACGATTTCAAAAACACGAGGTTGCTTGAGCAAACCACCTCTTGCTTGAAACCTATTTAACAGCATGCGGGGCGGTTATGCATCTGATGATAACGATCACTTATTACAAATAAAGCTTTCAAAATATTGTTGCGGTTAGACACATCATATCTACTTGAATTCTATTCAAACACTTTTTAAAATATTCTCGGTATGTCGTTTAAACATGGGACTCTTTAAAAACAAAGAGAATATTATGAGAATATGCTTGATTGAGACTCGCTCGGTTGAAATAACTCATAATTTCTTTAAATGATCATGCGTCGAGGATTTTACGCCTGAAATGTTAAAGTTTTAAACTACCAGCAATGGGGTCCGGACCGTCACAAAATTGGGAATTCCCTATAGGATTCAAATGTAGAGGCGAAAAATCTGTTGCTGTTATTTCGACTATTGGGATTACCCAGCCAAACTATTACTCTTAATTTATCGTCCAAATAAAATATGTGCCAACTATTGGCTTATATACTTCCCGCAATTTAATCAAGACATTCAGTGGTTCGTCTGATGGTGGAAGAATCTTGGCGATCGCGAGATCTTGCCAAAGAAAGCGTATAGTCGTTCAAAGTTTTTCAAATCAATTCAAAATCCCAAAAGAAGAGAAAAAAATTCCACCTTTATTCTCATTCTGTTCCCATTTCTTTGTCCCTTGGGTATTTGCTTGGGAAATTGATTTCCACATGCAAGAAAGAAATGTCGGTTATTAGAAGATTAGTTCGATGAATTGGAAAAATCTGATGCATGAATCTGATATCTCGAATCTGATCAAAATTGGATCAAAGAGATCGACCTCTTCCAAGCGGCGTTATTTTTAACCCCAATCTGTCATGTGAAGCCGCTGTGACGACCCGGACCAAAAATGACTATAAACATCATGGGCCAAATCTGGCGGATCATCGCGATAGAAGACGCAGCGTCGAGCTACGACAGTCATGCGACCTTGCGAAAGAAGGCGGCGTCTTGAAAATGAGAACATTGTTATGGTATATTCTGTGAGAATATAAATAACCAAAAGTAATATCTAAAGCCAAAAATAAAAATAAAAATAAAAATTATCCCATATAACTGCTTGAGAATCGATAGCAAAAATGCCCGGGACATGATATATCTTATCTGCTACGAATACCGTTTTCCCGAGCTGGTGGCTTGTTCTTTACAACACTGTCTATGGAACAAGTGTCACGTAACAAAAGCGATACCAAAATGATTGGAAAAAATAATGGAAGAAAAATACAAAGATATCTCTGAAGCAGCGTCTGGCGTAAAGACATGATGAAGTGGTGGTGGCCGACAAAATAATAAATCAAGGAATTTTCGGCCAGTAAGAAAAAATAGCAGGTTACAAGTTGGGATTACCAACCAGGCCAAAAAGCGTAGTCTAATAGATTATTTGTGGGCCACTTTTTATTTTTAAAATTATATATTGACCAGAGCTTCTATACATAAAGGAGGGGGTTAGAAACAGGAGAACGTGCAAAAAAAATTTAGATCTTTAGCGGTCAAATTATACATGAAAATCGTTCTCGAACAGTATCGAAATTCGATTCTGAATCTGATAATATTGTAAGTTTCAAACATCAATCTTTTATTTTGCCATATGTTTTCTTTTATTTTTGCTATATGTTTTGTTTAAATATTTTATTTTTATATGGGTTTCATGTCTACTAACGTATCATCACATTGTGCCCTTTGTTATTTATTGCGTATATATATATGTTGGGTTTCACAGTTAAAATAATAATTATTTAACAAATTACGAGGAACTTCTAGAGTTATAAAACGATAATTTAGTAAAATTATTTATCTTACACATGAAGTTGGAGAGGCGGAATAAAGTTAGAGGAGACTCCAGAACAGCAATGGAGTTGTCTCGAGAATAGTCCTTTGACGATTGATCAATTTCACTCATGATTTCTTAGAACAATTAAAGTGAACAAAAGAATTTAGAAGGAAAGAAAAGGTTGTATTTTCTTTTTTTAATAGTAGTCGAAACAAAGGCGGTGGAAAATGAGAGGTTTTGATTCATGCTTTTCGAAAAAAGATGAACAATGAATGACAAATTAAATTATCTGACTTAAAACCACTATATAGACTTAAAGAGAACATTCTAGAACCTTAAAATCAGGAAACAGAAGATAATAGGTAAATTTTGGAACCTTCCCTCATTCCTTCATTGCTTTCGTATATGGGGTAAAATTCCTTAATTGGAATTTTTTCCGCGTCGTTCTCATATAGATACACTTTAACTTGAGAAGTTATAATCGTATTATGGTTTGATCATGTTGTAGGTGTGTGACCTCTTGTTTCGATTGACAAGAGAAATATATTAATTTATGCTAACCCAGAACATAGTATTAATATATAGATTATGGTAGAACCCGAAGTAAGTCATGTAACCCACCCAATAAATCGCGAGTTAATCTAATATGTCGATTGTTTAACAATCGAACATATATACGAGCGTATACTATTTGAATACAATTAAATGTAAATTAAATCGGATGTACAATCAAGTTGTTCAACGGGCATATTTATGAGATCTGATATACCGTATTTCAACGCTCAGCTTGCCGCGGATGATTCTTTGTAACCCGTTACCAATTAACGATTATCTTAAGCGGTCAATTGCGCTCGAATCCTAACGGTCAATCCCCATGGTAGATTTGTATCGCTGAACTTTGCGTCTGTACTTTTAGGCGGGTGTATGAATTAATGTGATTCGGTATTATACTTGAGATGCGTATCATAATCGCCATTAATTACTCGAGGCCGCCATCGCTGCGTTATGATCGGTTGTACAAATTCCATCTGATGTATTAAACACTTGTATAGAACTTCGAGTCTTTTATAATCCTCCCGATTCACGAAAAATGTTTAGAACGAGTCAAAATGCATTACTCTGTAAAGTGAAATCAAGAGGTCTAAGAATGGATGTTAATACAGAAGGATCAAACGTACTCTGTAAAGTGAAATCGAGTCAGCGGTTGTATGGAAGCTATGGTATGTCTTCATTGAACAATTTCCATAGTTACATGAAAGTTCATTTAGTTCAATAGCTAAACATTCTGAAGGATCGACAATTAATCTTCTAGAAGCCCAGCGAATAATTTCATTATTAACTCACATCCTGTCTCCGTTAATTGGTGTATTACTCATAATAATTCACATTTGCTCGGAAGGGAATAATTCGCTGACTTCTCGGAGGAATTATTCTCAAGTCTAATACTTGAATATTAATAATATCTTCGTTTTCATTTATTCTAGTTTTTAAAGATGTGAGTGCCCGAAATGTCAAGTACTATCATGAAGAATGCGTGCCAAGGAACATTTCTTGCTCACGATAGAATGCGGATGTCAGTATCCGTTCACATGGAATCGTGCCAGAACATCCGTTCTCTAACGTGCTATAGTAGAAGAAAACTTATGAAATAGATACGAACATAGTGCATCTTTGTTCGTGATCATTGTATTTCATATATAATGATTTCTTAAAATCAACTTGCGAGTCTGATTCATTAAATACTATTATGAATGATCTATATATAAAGGTGAGTGCGGAATCCTTTAAATGTACAAATAGAAGTTGTTATGTACTTGAAGTAGATTAATACATTCTCTTATATGTTCATCGTATATAGAGTCACCTTGTGGAATCTTATTCCTCGGATGATTAAATACTAAATCGATTAGATGCCTTGTAATCGTAGACATTTCCATGTTATTGTTAATGGATTTTTATGGCAGATTATGCTTAAGTTGACATGTACTTGTCGAGGACAATACATTTATCAACTAAGATTTGTAACCTCCTACTAATTCTAGCGAGTTGACTTCAGGTCCATCGTCTCAAAATGAAGCGTCAGAGTGCGGTTCGAGTCTGATATATGAGTATCTTAAAGTAATATTGTCATCGATTATTGAAAGAAAAGTTGAAATAAATTCATTTAACAAGACATGCTTGTAGAATAGGAATACATGGATAATGCATTTCAATGTTTTGAGTCGGTCGTGTCGAGTAATTCAAGAACAATGCTTAGAATCAAATTGATACAGATGAAAGATTCGAGAGCAAATCAGATCACGGTTTAGCGATTTCTCGATTGGGATCAACATTTAGCCTTGATGGTACTACTTTATTTGTCGTGCGTACTTCGAGACTATGTAAGTCAAATCAATAGTTACACAGTGGTGTAGCTTAACTATTAAGCATTAGACAATATTTTACTTAAAGGTACTTGAGACTCAATGATACTCGATAGTCTTTACTTTCTATTTATCAATTATACTTACATTCCGCTACTTATGGCTTGAAAGAATTGGCCAGTCCACTTTATCTCGAGTTCTTTGTGTACTTAATATCCATGACTTCTTTGTGTTATCAACGCAAGGAAAAAGACATAAATCGACATAAGTTCTTGAGAACCGTATGCTTAATGTTTTCATTTACATGTGAAATGAAGAACATTAAGTTCAAAAGACTTATTATGATAACCATGAGATAATATACGATATTTTACTCTTATTAGCATAAATCAACTTTGGTGAATCAAGAATCTATTGTCTCATATAGAGGATGAATATGAAATAATATACAATTATACTATATAGCTATCTTTAATTTGAGTTAAATCCCTCGTCGTAAACTTGTATTATTGAGCATAAGTTCCTGTGAAGTTAACTCACTTATGAGATAATATGCAGAAGAATGAGTATTGTTGAATATCTTTGTATATTAGCAGCACTGATAGGGGCATTCTCGACTCGAGTTGTAAGTCGTTGAGACATTTCCTTAATTTGATTACACGCTGTGTGATTTATATTAATATTTCGTATGGTGAATAATTAGACAATGCAGAGGTATAAAGAGTGCCATAAATACTATATGCAAGATAAACCTAACAACTCATAAATTCTTGTCACTTGATTGAGAGAATTAAATCTTTGTGCAGCCCCCGGAAATGCACTAAGTATACGAGACCTACATGGTAGAAAATTGAGCCGTAATGGCATGCATTTTGACTCTGTCATAGATAAGTAATTACTACTAATTATGTCAAACATAATTCTTGAAGCGTCATAAGTTCATCTGGAATATATTGATGACCTCTTTATTGACAATTTGAGTCACACTTGGAAATCATTACATAAGTAATCGAGTCTAGAGCGTAAAGTCGGAATGGATGTTTATAGCCCAAGTCTTGCACTTTGGGAATCGTATAAACACCCATTGGAAAAAGACACGCTTGGTATGATCACGATGCGCGTCTGGTGAGTCGTAGCGTGAATGAGGCTCGATCGACTTTAGAGTTGGTATGGCGAAATCTTACTTAATTTGATGTGGGATTAGTTATATTTAATAAAATTCATGATCATGCAACATACATATTCAAACAACGAAATACATATTACCCAACGTCATAGATTAAATATAACACATATTGAGATTAAATGATATGAAACACAGAAGAAAATCTAAACAAACTAGTTCCCAGTATCGAAAGTTTCTATTAATTCTTAATTGCTTGCACAGCTCATACGATGGAGTTCCGTATTTTAATTAGTATATTTACATTTAAATAGTAGCCCAATTAACATCTTTAGTTATTCTTAGTCAAAAGGAAAAAACGTATTTAGTAGTTTTTCTAAAACAACTTCTGGTGTATTTCTAAAATATGAATAATTCATGTCAGCTAGTGATATAATAAATCCCGTGATATATCTCGACATATATTATACATGAATAACTAATTATATTTAGCGTGTATAGCATGGATGAGAAAGCAATGTATAAATGCAACGGAATCTAAAATATATGTCATTGAGTATTCGTCAATATGAAAATAAGCAATTCAATTACGTTAATTGTAAAATATTTAATTGAATCTGCTTCAAATATATCACTTAAGCATATTTTAAGTGTATTATTAATATTAATAATAAATAATTAGTATTTTGATAAATATTACTTATTAATTTACATCATTTAATTCAAGACAATATTACTATAAACTTTAATTATCAAGTAATTCAAGCATCTAATTAAAAAGTCAATTGAACTAATAATTTCAATTATAATTCCTAATCGATATTAAAAATTTAACTAAATTATCTTACCGGTTTAATTATATTCAAAATCAATTAGTAGCTCTAATCAAATTAGTATTATTTAAATGTAGTTAGATAATTATCTACGTTTTAATTACATTAATGCAATTAAAACTTCCTCCCGTCAAGTGGAACAATTAAAATAGTTAAATTTAATTGAGTGAAATGTTTAAATACATAATTGAGTCAAAACAATTTAATTGATATCGAAATATTAACTTGAGCAAAACCGGCGTAAAATAAATTCACAACTTATTTTAGCTTCGTTTAAGGAAAACAGAAGTTATTATCTTGAATTTAATTAAATTTTTTTAGAACAAAATAAAAATCTAATTAACAATTGAATTTATTATTTTAATTATATTCAAGTAATATAATTTAAATAAATAATATCAATTTTAGTATCATAAAATCCGTCAAAATAATTAATTAAGTCGGTGCTCGCGTTTTGGTTTAAGCAAGAATTGTAATTGGACTTAAAATAATTCACTATTAAAATACACTGAGCAGGTAAAGCGCTCTTAACCCGTATGAACCCAATCGGGCAGCTTGGCCCGTGAAGAAGTTGGCCTACGGCAGCGAAATGATTGGCGAGGCGATATGAGACAGTCTGACGGATCGACGAAGGGCCAAGGTCGGTTTGGAGAAATTTGGTCGAGATTCGGGCGATTTAGATGCAGTCAGTCAGCCTTGGTCGGATGCAGTTGCGTGGGTTGGAGTCGGGCCTAGTCGGTTTCGTCAGTGACTGTTCGTTAAAGGTCGGCTTCGATTCTTTGACATTAGCCGATGCGTGTCGACAGCGTGTTTGCCGTAATAGTATGATAAGTGACTTACCGTAATAGTCTATTGGGCTGTCAGTGTCCATTCTTCAGAACTACTTGTTCGATTTTTTATAGATCGATGATTTGAATCGATTCAAAATCGAAACCGATATAAAATTTTGCTGAAAAAATTCCCAAAAAATTCACAAAATTCTAGAAAAATATTTCTAATTGAATTATATGAAAAATACAAATTAAAGATTAACAATTAATCTTGATTATCGTATTTTAGTGTATAATGAATCGATTCAACTATTTTCGTCGTAAACTAATTGAGGAAAAATCGAAAATTTACGTAAA
>JADFUC010001129.1:0-24649 GCA_019722365.1 Lithospermum erythrorhizon | reverse complement strand
CTGTTTGTACTTCGTTCAGTTACGTATTGCTATATAAATCAAATTTAATGTCGTTCAAGATATATATTGATCATCTTAATAGAAAAAATTTATGATTTAACATTTTAAAATCGAAATTAATTACCAATAATTTTTAAAACCAAAAATAATTACATAAAAATAAATTTTAAGGGGTTTTTCTAAAGCGGGCCAACCGAGCAATGACTGAAAATGACGACTCCGACACCACAGTGGAAACGCGCCGCTGGTACCGTGTCTGACGGTGAGCTACGTCGGTGGCCCCAACGTACTATTTACTGTCGAGGCCCTTGAGTTCGGCGGCTTCATTTTGGTAATTCATTTTCGGTTTCTCGGTTTTCCCGGATTAAGTTTAACTTAAAAAAGCGATTTGACTTCCTAAAATTCAAAAAATTCTGGGATTCGACTTGAACATCAACAATATCATTATTGAACATGTCCAATTGGAATTTCATCAAAAACACTTCTAGTTTTTCGATTAAACCCAAAACAATCCAGAAATTCAATGAATTTTTTGGAGTACTTAAAAAATTCAAAAAATTCTGGAAAAAATCTGGGATGAACCTCAAAGGGTCATGAACACACAGATTTAATTTTGTAATTTTCTGAAATTTCTAACCCTCTTTGTAAAATCGAAAATGATTCTACCCCGAATTAAAAATGCAAATTAATCTTTTTAATCCATTTCAATTCATGAAACAATTAAATAAACATCAAATCATCAAAATCAATACATTGAAATGATGATTTCAGCCGTGTGATATTCATACAAAATGGGTTGATTTTTCATATTATATATTCATCAATTGAATATATAAATCATGAATTAATCAAATTAACTAACAACATATTAAAGCCTTGTGATAAGAAATTAGATAAAATACATCAAACTTGAGTAGGCTCTGAGGCCACTGTTAGAATCTAGAATGAATTTCATTTGTGATAAAATACCAAATTCATACATCCCGGATCCTCAAAATGATATAAATTAATCTAAAATTCATATAATGACTTATATGAATAAAGTACTTGAGAGATCGTAGTGGAAGTCTATCTCCAAATCTTTCCACCGAAACCTCTTTTGAATTCCGTCGTTGAGAAGCTGACTTCCAAATGTAGTGCCTCTGGTTAGTCCCAGCACTTGAGGAGAGAGTTGAATCCCACAACTTGAGCTTGCTAGAACTAAGGGGTTGGATGGAAAAATCAAGAGAAGAATTTTCAATTCTTCATGAGTGATTTCGACCATCCTTGGAGGAGATGGAGGTTTTTCTTTTTGTTTCATAATCATATGAAACCTAAATGATAAGGATCACTTATATAATTGGTCCATCATTTTAGTCTAAAGTCAACGAGCGGTTAATGAGCCGACTAGTTTGATTTAATTAAACCCGTTAAAGTAAAATCAAACTAGCAACAGAAGTTGTTAATAGTAAGCTAACAATTAACGAAGCTCATTAGCCCTTCGGTGTTGATTGACTGAATTAGTGCTCGGGTTCATCAAATTTATATTTTACATTATCAATGTAAAATTTCCAGTGAAATATCCGTTGATTATAATCAACTACCGATTTAGCAAATGTAGTTTAATTTCATACATGAAAATATAATTCAACGTCATTGTATATGTTTGACATACAGGCTCGGATAATAGTAAGTTGTATAATAATAATGTCGACGAGTACTATTATTATAGCGACTAATGAGTAAGATCTAGCAATGGCTCATAACCCGTTAAATTATCATGAGAACTCGCTTTTATTAATATCTGATTCTTAAGGTGAACAAGCAAGTTCAGATATTACATTTAACCAACTGAAAATAACCGTTCCTTACCAATATTATGTTGATAGTATATAAGTTTCTCGGTGGAGTATTTTGGGGTGAAATTAAAAATTTCGAAGTTGAGTAGTGGAGAATTCAATAAATCGGTCGGTTGGTGATATATATACCGGTTTGTGGGTGGGACCGGAGATAATATAAATGATTCGAATAAAATCGATGTACGAGATTTGTATTATATAGTAGTATTTTTTATGTCATGGAAAATTTTCCAAGAACTTTAGATGATAGGTTTCATTGGAGTTTTAATCTGAGGAAGAGGAGAAGTCGCAAAGAAACCAAGCGGAGCGTAATTTTTTTCCCTTGCCATCATAATAAACTTGCACTTGTATCTCATCCTCCTTCGTTCCTCTCTTCCTTCCCTATAGTTGGCGAAAATTTCCGCTTCCCCCCCAGAAATTTTTCTTCCATTTCTCATCGATTGTCGCTTAAAATCGAGGACAAAGTGTTGGATTTCTTACTCCTGTTCATTATCCATCATTATCTAGGTAAGAAAGATCAAATCTTTTGAGATATTTCTTGAGTTTTGAAGAGTTGACTTTTATTGGATTTTTATTGACCATAATTTTGGGACTTCAAAATGATACATATGGATCGTCTAGGCTTAAGATTACGCTGATTAGAGGTTATGGCCAATCGATTTTGGAGGGATAAATGTGTAGAAATTGATGGGTTGACTTGTTGACTTTTTGAGGAATTGGAGTTTTAAAGGTTGAAATGTTATAGAAGTATTCTCTAAGCAGAAATATGTAGTGGTAGTGATTATACTTGATTTTAGGGATTGAAGTATATTGATTGGATCGGTTGACTTTTTTCTAAGTTTCTTTAAATTGTACGATGATGTTATGGAACTTTAATATAGTTGTTTTGGAGTATAATTTGGATGTTTTGAGGTTGATTGGTATATGGTTGAGTTAAGTTATTCCCAAGTTGAGTAGTAATTGGGTTTTGAACTCAAGGTTGATTATAATGGGTTAATTAGTTGCCGATTGATTGTTGGATTGATTGGAATGTGACTAACGTGTTATTGTTGGGATAATAAAGTGATGACCGAATATTAGGAGTTATGAAGTCGGTAATTGAATATGTTAGGTGGAATTTTAGAAGTGTATACTAATTTCGAGGGATAAGGATGATTAGTAAAAGGTTAAATTGAGTTGTGAGGCGTGGTATAATGCTCGGTTTAAATACATGTTAAGAGAGGTTATTCACAGATATGTTATAATGTAACTTCTTGGAATAGGAGTTGAATTTGGACCTATACGGTGCCTAGAGTTAGCATTCTTGCTTTTTGGGCTCGAGGTAGTCCTGAAGCCTCACGATTGGAACCTTTAAAACATATATTTATATTAGATATTACGCATGTGTTGTCTTGGAACTATTCTGGAAATGTGTCTTGTGTGATTATGATTGATATTATGTGTAAATCATTATATGAGTTATATTGTAAAATAATTGAAGGATTATGATTGATACCATGTGATAATCGTGTTTATAGTTACATTATCATGAGATAAGTGAGATTATGAGATAATTGAGAACCCATGAGATTAAATGTTATGAGATTGTGGGTATACGCGTGTCTTTGTGTGTACTTGTCTTTGTGTGTATTTGTGTCTTGAGATGTGCTTTGATTGCTTTGTGTGTTATTTGCGGAGGCGGTGGTGATGACGGGAGGTTTGGTGTGGTGTGCATATTGTGTGGAGTAGCCCCGTGGATTCGGGAGGTTTGGTGTGATATGCGCGTTGGGGGTGTAGCACCGATTACGGAGGATGGAGGTGGAGGCCTCGTCGATTGTTGGAGGTGGATTCTCGTATGTGTATTGACTTGGGTGGATTCCTCGTGTGTGTATTACTTGAGTGCCGTTCCTCGTATGTGTATTATTTGGGGTGGATTCCTCGTTTGATGACGATTCTTGTGTGTTGGGAGGCAGGTTCCCTTGTATGAGTATGCGCTATTTATGATTAAGAACTCATATGTATATTATCATGTAACATCATGTAAGAGGATTCTATGTGAGTTGTGGGTTGTTATGCATTGTGTGGCCTGGTTGATATGTAAGCGTATGTTATATATATAAGTATGAATATATGATGGGATCATGTCTGGGGTATTTGTATTCGCTCGACAGCCGTGACTCACACAAATACCATGGGCCGTTTTATGCCTACGTTTCTAAAGGGGTTGATAAAGTTTGTCAGAAGGAAATTTGCATTGATAAGTGGATTGAAAGGTGTAGGTGAAATGACGAAGTGGCATAGAATCCTCAGCGATTCACTCTTTCTTGTTATGTTTTTTAGCATTCAAACTTGTATGAGAAGTCTGTAATATATTTGTATTGTGGAGATTTTATGTGTATTAGTATGGTTGTATTTTTTAAGGTTGATGTAAAGTTTCGTTGGTGATCACGTTCTTTTGTGATGTATTGTTAGTTCACACGATGGACAAAAGAGATGTATTATTATTATTAATATCAAATGAAGTCTTTTTATGTTGTCATCATCGATCGGTGACTCGTTGTACGGGGTGTTGATGAACTTAACCTCGGGCGGCCGACACGGGGAGGCGAGAATCGTTACAATTTTGGTATCGGAGCTTAGGTTGCGGTTTGTGGTGTCATTGTGTGGTTATGTGCTAGGTGTAAGATGGTCAGTGGTTGTGAATATTCGGAGTCTTCTTGTGGAGTCGAGATTTTTATCTTTTAGTTGATGGTGAGGATGCCACACGGAAGATTTTTGTCGGCTAACGTGTGAGTACCCTTAGAGGAAGGTTGAGATGAATCGTATTCGTTGTTGTAGGCGACATAAATTGAAAGCGGTTAGTAACTTTGATGAGTAGACAATTGAAGTTGAATTATGAAGAGCCTCACGTGTTGCCATTGATGATACTACCGGATAGTGGGTTCCATTGAAGTTGAGTAGGTCTGTCTTTTTTACACTAGAGATGCGGTTGTTATCAAGGATGTGAACTCAAGGCAGAAAAGTTTGGAAACGAGACATTAAGATATGGATGGATTGTTGGAATTTGTTGGAGAGAAAGGAATGCAAAAGATGTTGGAAAGGAATCTATAATGTTGGATTTGGAATTGTTAAGTGGTCGATGTTTTTATGTAAATCTAAGAGTGTTAAGGGTAATCTGGTGATTGTGGTATAAGATTGTTGATCCTTAGATCCGTGAAGTTAAATCTGTGCACCTGAAATAATTGGTGGAAGAGTGTTGGTGATAATTATGGTGGTTGGACCCAAGTGTTAGAATGCAGAGAATTAATTTAGTTGGCGTATCGGGATGGACCACTGCCATTATGAAGATGAAGTAAGTTAATGAATTGTCAGTGAGGTATGAATAGCAAAGAGAGGCAAAGAAGAGAGAATATGTAAGTGTAGTAATAGGTTGATATAGAAATTCTATTTCGATGGATACTAAGAGAGAGGAATTGAGGATAAATGAAATGGAAAATTTTTGCCGATAAAGCTGTTATCACGATTGGGTGATTGTGTGAGGTTATTGATCATCTAGATGCATTGAGGTATGTTTGTACATACGAAATATTGGAAAAAATTGGTATTGGTGGAATTAAGTATGTGAGTACTCTATTAGTGGATATGAAGTTGAATTTAATGTAGGTAGATTAGGATAAGAAAATGAATATTTTAGTGATTGTCATTATGAAGTTCTAAGTTGCTTAAGTTATGAATTGTTGCTTGGAAATAAAGTAGAAAAAAAATACAAAAATTTGGGACTGCAGGAGTAAGAAAAAAGATGTTTAGTATTACTCACATTAATAAAACTTTGGGAATTTGGATATATAGTGTTGAATAATTTTGCTTGGAAATAAGGATCGTAAGCGGAATGGTGATATATTATTTAAAGGCGATGATCAATAGGAGATTTTGGAATTTCAAAACATGATTGAGATTAGGTTGAAGCTTAGTTACACTAGGTGGTTGTTAATGTATGATGAAGTTGTGTATAATCGCTTGATATGATGAAGCGTGAAGCACGGAATAGAACCATGGGAAGGTATGATATGTGGGTATATGTTATCTTTGGTATAGGATACTTGGAGTTATACTTGGTATGAATTGATGGGAGAAAGTATGAAATTAAGATATAAATTTGGTAATAATGGTTGGAACATCAAATACTTTAAATTAATGGTGCAATTTGGTTGTTAAGTATTCAAGGAAAAGACATGAAAGGAATGATGATTTCTTCGAAGATTTGAGTATATTGTATGTAATTATATATAACGAAGAATGTTGATTTGGGGAAAATTTGAATTTTTGGTTAGATGAGTTGAGTGGAGTTATAAGAGGTGAATCTCATAAATTATGGTTAAGAGACGTGAATAGATGGTTAAGAAGGTTAAAGGTTAAATGAATCAAAGGTGCAGTTTGGTTTTGCTGCAGGGGAATAGGGAGACACGACATTGAGGTGATAAGGGGAGTAAAATGTTTGCATATTATCTTGTTTCCAAGGCGGTGATAGCGGTAGTGTTCGATTCAAAGATTGAGGATAAATTTTTCAAGGTTATAAGCGGAATTCTCGTAAATTATAAGATTTGAAATACCGGCTCGGTTGGAGGAGGTTGGACTAACATTAAGGAGAAAATTGAGTGGGGAATTAATCGCGGAATATCAATGAATCTTGGGATCTCGCTCGTAAGAGAGAGAAATATGATGGTTAATGTATCGGAACATGAATGGAAATTGTTGTTTAAGGGATAGTATGATGGGAACTAATGATGGTGATGCGCTAATGTTAGTTCTAAGGATTGATTAATGGACTATTGAGTGTAGATGAGGTTGAAAAAGCAAATCACTGAGAATGATGGAGTATTAACAAGTGTGGTAGGTATCGTGTTACTGATGGTCGGGAGACATAGTTATGGGAATAGGCTAAATCATGTGGGGGTATCTTGCGTGAGGCATTAGTAGTTTTGAAGTGTATCGTGACTTGAGAATAATTGGTAGCGTAAGGGAGGAAGAGAGAGGTGGATTGACAAATAAGTCACAGGAATCTTGAAAAAATTCATACTCATGATTCTGGATGATGAATTTGGAGAAATGCTTAATAAGGATAATAATTAAAATGTTATGAGTAGATTTACAAGTTTTCTCTGTAAGGTCGAATCATCATGTGAAGTGTGGTATAGGGTTTATGTGGAGCAATCATAAGATTACATGGATTTTTGTAATAGTCATGAGGGCGTAATTAGTCATTACTTGTCGTTTGTGGTGTTAATGATAAAGCGAGGTCGGATGTCAATTAGAATACAACGGAGTGGAATTCATGAATTCAAAGGACAAATAGGTGAGGAAATATTATGTGTTGAGTCCCGTATAAAGATCTTATCGGAGAAAGTAGTGACTATTGTATGTAAGTATAAGGCGTATTGAGGTGTAAGACCTTAGTTAACAAAGTAATTTAACTAAGGGGAAAGTTCTCCGCAGTAATACTAACTTCAAGCGGTGTTTGGATGGCACCACCGGAAGCTATTAAAGAAATGTTGAATTCTAATATTGTTGAAATGAGGCAGGGAGGAAAGGAAAATGACTCAAATGAGTGATGAAGAACTACGAGGAAGAATGGAACTTGTTATATTCTGACTAGAAATAAGTTTACGATATGTTAAATTAATGAAGGAATGGCATTGGGTGAATACTATAGCCTTAGCTAAGTGAATAGGAATGAGGATTCATGGAAATGCTTATGCAGGAGAAGGAGGTCTAAAGGAATGTAGGAAGTCAGCTCTATTAATGTCTAACTATTCTAGGTAGAAGCACGTTAACGATACTTGCTGGTATGAAAGTTCAGAATGAAGTGTGATGTGAAGAGGAATATGGTAGATTGAAATTTTCAATTTGATTAAAGCTGAGACAAGCGAGAGTGAGATTAATGTAAAAGGGGATATTGATAGCTATTGGAGCTAGTAATAAGTTGTTATGATAGGGGGTTATCAAGCAGGTGGTGTGAATGATCGGTTGACGTCGTAGCACGGATGATATATATATATATATATATACGCATGTTGTTGGAATTACCATGTGGGAAATCGGATGATGATAAATCGTAGTAAGACTGGAAATATATGATGTTAACAGTGAACCTAGGGTATATATGCTATGGTGAAATTGAGATAATGATAGCTTTATGGTTAAGATATTATGGTATGACATGGTGTTGATATAAATAAAATGACAGGTGCAAGGGAAAAAAACACGATGTTGACCTATACGACAATGAAATCATGATGGTATGAGAATGGTAAATGAAGCATTATATAAAGTGTATGGTGATAATGTCTTATTGATGAGTGGCGATGTGATGTATATCACATGCAGTTGGAGCTAATATGTGCGGAGTTTGTTAAGGTGGATATGACTATACTATGAAGTGGTATTTTTAAAAAATATGTGTGGGAGTATTAAGGAATGATGGGGTATTGGTGATGTGTGTTACACATTAGTTATCTTTGAGGAAACCTTGGGTGTATTTGCGTATACGGATGCGAATAAACTTGATAATAAACAATTTGTTATTAGGGTTTGATAAGAGAATTTACTTGCATTAATGAATCACGATAGTCAATACTTGAGTGATATGATGACCACGAATTATGGCGGATCACGGTGATATCGGTGACGGATATTGATAACATGATAAAATATGAGTTGATGGTTGTTGGTCTAATATGAGATATGAGAAAGCGTATATAAATGAATTGGGTTGTAGGGCGTATATGCTTAGATTTTATAATATCCGATGCTTGATAAGTAATATTCGAGTATGTTGCGAATGTATTCTGAGCTAGTCGCGATCTCACGAAGTCAGCCAGTATGTTGGGGAGAATGTGATTGGGTGACAGAGTTGTCATGATATTCGGTAATAAGAGCATATTGAAGGCGGGGATTGGGGCGATAAGAAAAATCTGGTCTTAAGTAAATTTCGAGGGCGAAATTTTTATAAAAGTCAAGGTAGAATAAAATAACCCGTTTCACTTACCAATATTATGTTGATAGTATATAAATTTCTCAGTGGAGTATTTCGGGGTGAAATTTAAAATTTTGAAGTTGAGTGGTGGAGGGAATTCAACAAATCGATTAGGTTAATTGAGTATATTTCGGTTTGTGGTGGGACAGAAGATAGTATAAATGATTTGAATAAAATCGATGTAGCGAGATTTGTATTATATGAGTAGTAGTTTATGTCATGGAAAATTTTACATTTGGAATCGGTTTCATTATGGGTTTAAATGCGGGGAAGGAGAAATTGGCGAGCGAGCGGAGCGTAATTTTTTCACTTCTAAATATCCAGCCTGCGGCTATCTCCCATCACCGTCCGTTCCTGTGCTTCCTCTTTGGCGAAAATTTCTTCCCCTTAAAATTTTTATTTCCATTTCTGCGTCGATTGTGGCTTAAAATCGAGGACAAAGTGTTAGATTTCAACCTGCTTAAATGCGTCACCAAATGCATTATCTAGGTAAGAAAATGGAAATCTTTTGAGATATTTCTTGAGTTTTGAAGAGTGACTTTTTATTGGATTTTGTTGACCATGATTTTGGGACTTCAAAATGATACATATGGATCGTCTAGGCTTAGATTACATGATTAGAGGTTATGACAATCGATTTTGGAGGTTGAAATGTGTAGAAATTGATAGGTTGACTTTTGTTGACTTTTGAGGAATTGAGTTTTAAAGGTTGAAATGTTATAGAAGTATTCTCTAAGCTTGAAATATGTGAGTGGTAGTGATTATACTTGATTTTAGGGGTTGAAGTGTATTGATTGGATCGGTTGACTTTTTCTAAGTTTCTTTAAATTGTACGATGATGTTATGGAACTTTAATATAGTTGTTTTGGAGTATAATTTGGATGTTTTGAGGTTGATTGGTAGAGGATATGGTTGAGTTAGGTTATTCCCAAGTTGAGTAGTAATTGGGTTTTGAACTAAAGGTTGATTATAATGGGTTAATTAGTTGGCGATTGATTGTTGGATTGATTGGAATGTGACTAACGTGTTATTGTTGGGATAATAAAGTAATGACGAATATTGGGAGTTATGGAAGTCGGTAGTGAATGTAGTTAAGTTGGAATTTTAGAAGTGTATACTAATTTCGGGGATAGGATGATTACTAAAGGATTAAGGGTGAGTTGTGAGGCGTGGTATAATACTCAGGTTTAAATACATGTTAAGAGAGGTTATTCCTCACGGAATGTGTTATAATGTGTAACTTCTTGGAATAGGAGTTGAACACGGACCTATACACGAGGGCTGCCTAGAGTTAACGTGCTTCTTTTGGGCTCGAGGTGAGTCTGAGTCTCACGATGGGAACCTTTCATATATATTATATTATATATTACGCATGTGTTGTCTTGGATTCCTCGTATGTTTATTACTTGGAGGTGGATTCACCATTGTGTGTATTATTTGGAGTGGATTCCTGTTTGATGACTTGATTATCTTGTGTGTTGAGACAGTTTCCCTTAAATGAATATCGTTATTTATGATTATAAGCTCATGTATAGTATTATGTAACATCATTATAAGAGAGAAGTTACATGTGAGTTGTGAATTTGTTATTCATTTATTGCTTTGGTTAAACGTATATGCATATGTTATATATATATAAGTATGAATATATGTGATGGGATCAAGTACGTAGTATTTGTATTTACTCAGCAACCCAAGTGACTCCACTACATTCTCTATGGGCGACGTTTATGCCTAGGTTTCTAAGGGGTTTGATCATTTGCGATATTGTCAGCTGCATTGATAAATTTCGCGGATTGAAGATTGTAAGAGTGAACAACGATTGGCATAGAAAGATCTCAGCAGGTCCTTTTCCTGTACTTATGTTTTCTAGCATTCAAACTTGTATATTGAGAGGTCGTGTAATATAGTAGCAGTGTGGAGATTTTGTGTATTGTATGGTTGTATTTTTTCGGGTTAGGTATAAGTTTCGTTGGTGATACGTTCTTTTTTGTGATGTATTGTTAGTTCGCTTTGATGGACAAAAGAAAATTAATATTATTATTATTAATATCAAATGAAGTCTTTTATGTTGTCATCCATCGTCGGTGACTAAATTAATACCGGGTTGTTGATGACCTTAACACCAAGGGCGGCCGACGCTGAGGCGGGCCATTTCCTTGACCCGACTGTGTTAATACTCAATTGTAAACTCACGGGCATAATAAAAGGGAATCAATTTTCATTGATTTCCAACACAAACGTCGTAGGAGATTCAACTACTTTGCGATTGTTTCGTTATCAGGCGAGCATGTTTGTAGTGAAACATCGCCCGTGTGTATATTATGTCTGTAGCCAGAAATGCAAGGAATACCTTGATAAGTTTATGTTTAATGTTCAAATAAATGAATTTGTATATAATTATAATAGTTAACTAAACAAATAACTTGCTTGTGAGGATGTATCATGATTTGCTTGAAAAGTTGCGGCCCTAACAAGCAGTGAGATAAATCACGACATGAGCAAAATTTCGAGGACATAGTTTGATACCTTGTGAAATAATATGGAGGCTGACTCTAGGGACAACACAAGTGGCCGAGCAATAAATTAAAGCGTACAAGGGCTACGTCAATGGCTACTACTTCGACATTAGGCAGGAGTGATGGTATGAAACGCGTCTGATATCGGAGTTTGTGTCAAAATTTCCTCCTGAAGATGGCAGCCCAATGTTGATTATTATGGGAATTAAGACTGAGGAGATTTGAGAATTTTAAATGCCAATTTACGTGTGTGACAAAGTTGAACTCTTCAGAAGTGTTAGTGTGGTTTGACACCTTAGCGGATCTGAATTGCATCCATGAAATGGAATAGTTCAAATCAAACACAAAATAGAGTATACATAGATGACCGCTTATCACATGTGGCTTGACATGTATTATAGCGCCCGCCCGGTTCACGGAGTCGGTGGGCCAATAGATTTGATGGGTGGCCTCACAAACCACCACGGGTCTTTCCGGGCGTTTGTCCTCACTCGCGTGTAGCGAAGCTTCCCGATGCGTCGCCCCGTCTAAAATTACCCGAATTGACGCGACAACAATGGAATTCTTATAGGATGAGAGCAGAAAGAAGATGCGTCTTGGTGATATGAGTAGTACCAATTAAAATCATATCACACACACACACACACACATTTTTGCGATTGGAATTGTTACAACCTTCCCCACTTAAATATACTCAGCGTCCTCGTTGAGCCACAATGTATCCAGGGATAAATGCAGTAATTGTGAGATTACAGAGGTGGCTCTGCAAACCTCGAGAGGTGTCCAGCTTTGTGCCGCATAGCGCTTAGTTCCCGTAGTTCCGGACAACGGCTTTGATACCATTTAACTCCCGACCCGCCGTGCGAGATCGATCGTTATTGGATTTGATGGTGGCCTCATGAAATACCACGGAGTCTTTCGATGCGTTTTGTCACCCGCTCGGCGTGCTTTCATTTTAATGAGCTTTCAGGTGGGTCGCCCCATCCTAGAATTACCAGTCAAACTTGCAGCTTAACATTAGAGTTCTTATGAGATGAGATTCGAAAAGAAGATGCATGGTGATATGAATAATCTGCGTCAAATCTTATCAAGCAATATCATCTGTAGCCTGTATGTAGCCTCTGGCATTTTCTTGATCGGAGTATTACATGTATACTATCTTCATTCGTCTGAAGACATTAGAGAGCATAGCGTGGTGTGTTGCAATGAAAACGAATCTGAGAAGCCGAGTTGATTGGTTCGTATGCAAAATGTTGATGTATGGAAACTTTAAATACTCAAGAAGAGCAACAACCTCCACGGTTCTTGTCGATGTATCCAAGCGATGTTAACATCATCCAAGAGGGTTTTTGTTATTGTTGAAGGCGAGGGAGGATGATCCCCGAGACACAAGGATAGTGATGTTTGGCCCGGATTACGAGTCGGACTACCCGGATAGCGATGACGACTCAGGCGTCGGGTTGCGTGTCGGTCACGATGTTGGTTTGTGAAATTACGTTTTTCTGAGAACATGTAGGGGTTGGCGTCGGGTTTTAAATTTCAAGTTTCAGCCCAACTTCTAAAATGCGGAAATTCAAATATTTATTTTCAATGTCTCGAGGTCAGCGTGGGTTCGTCAGATTAAATCTTGCTTCAGATTTGTAATCACATACGTATATAAACACTTCTAATCATATTTCTATAAACTTTTAACACTTCTAATTTTTTTAATTTGTCATATTGGTCTCTAATTTTGTCTCATAATATAAATTTTTTTTTTATTATTGTTTAATCTATTTCGTTTGTTGTAATTTGTCTCTAATTTTGTTTTTATGTTTAATCTATCATTATATTTAACCTCTTATTTTGTGTAATTTTGCAGGGAAATTCAAAGAGGTAATTAATGCTTCATTATCTCGTAATATACATTTTTATTTTTTATTATTATTGTTTAATCTATTTGGTTTGTTGTAATTTGAATATAATTTTGTTTTAATATTTAATCTATCATTATATTTAACCTTTTATTTTGGTTTATTTTGTAGGAAAATTCAAAGAGGTAATTTTAATATTCTTTAATGTTTGTGTTGTTGTTATGTTTGTGTTAATATTAATGTTTGTGTTGTGTTATGTTTGTATTGTGTTAATGTTTATGTTTGTGTTTATATTTATGTTTATGTTTATGTTTATGTTTATGTTTATGTTTTTGTGTTGTGTTGTTATTTTTTTGATGCGGTTTTGTGCAATATTTGCGGCTAGTTTTTACGCAATATTTGTAGAACCAGCTGCATTGAGCCACAAAAATTGCGAGCATCGGTATGGCGTCGGGCAGCGTCGATCATCGAATTATGTTTATCGGTAGTGGCATCGGGTTAGCCTCGGTGTGTCGGTTTATCAATACGAGAAGGCGTCGATTTACATGTCGGGCGTCGGTCCAAAATAAATCAAAAAATAAATTACTATTGGATAGATTAACTTCGGTTTGGCGTCGGTTTAAAATAAATAAAAAATAAAAATAAAAAGATAGAGCATCGAGTTTGGCGGTAAAAAATAAAGAAAAGGGAAAATAAAAAGATATATCTTAGGTAGCGTCAGATGGAGTTCAATAAAAGCGGGCCAAATGGTTTAAGGTTGGGCGTCAAGATGGCGTCGGTATGGCGTCGGCTGCGAGCGTCACATTCGCACGGTTTTCTTCTAGTGATGTCCCTGAGATCAGTGGGATTTGTATTGCTGCTGGATTCATCAAATGGCTACCACCAGAAAGCAGAGGAAAGAGGCTGTGGCACATGATGCATGCTTTGGCCGATAGAGGCTTCGGACAATCATGAATTTGGGACATGATCATACTGATGTACTGGGATTCCTCGAGAATTGGACATTATCTGATGATGATTCAATGCAAATTTTATGAAAAATATAATTAAAATAAAATTATACATGTATGTGTTTGAGGATTGTACTTATAATCATGATGCTGAAGTTCGATATTGAAATCTGATATCAAGGTATCCAAAATACACCTAGCTATAATGTGTACGAAATCAATTTAATATAGTTAACCGAATAAATATCTAGTTTAAGCATCATACTTAGTACCATCTTTAAACGCTTGAACCAAATGGTTTATATTGTCTTCATCTCAAAAAGAGGGTCTACTTTGATTTTCCGCTGTTGAAATTGATCAATTTTGTAGTTGTAAATGACACATAAATTTAATTTGAAGCAACATCATAATAATACTAACATATACAAAAATATTTGAACTAAAAAATATATTTCACCAAATATTATATTTTGATATATTTTTCATCAAATATTATATTAGCATATATAGTGATGTTGGTGGACGGACAATTCGGAAACTTGCCGAAACGGTCCGGCGAGCCCGATCCGAAAAATCCAACCCGAAATTAAACGGATCGGTCGGGTCAATTATCGATCGGGATCGAAGCCGGATCACAGTAGAGGTTTGTATAGATTGAAACAAACGCCCCCGCTTTAGGTTTTCGGTCTTGCGCCTCCCCTCCCCCCACAGTCCGATGACTACAGTCTGCCTCCCTGGCTGCCTCCGTTGGTTCGCCTCCCCCTCCACACCTGCCGATTAGTAAGTTATCTTCCCGCCCCCCTCCTTTGTTTTTTTCCGTGAGTTTGCCTCCCCCTCCCTCATGATCCACTCCCCCTTTCCTTCTTGTTCATTGGTCGGCCTCCCCCCTCCCCGCCCCACTCCCTCTATGTTATTTTAATTTTTAATTAATTAATTATTAAAAAAAAAAATTAATTCGAAATTTTTGTGTTTGTTTTATTAATAAAATATAAAATATGTTTGATTTTTTGCAATTAATTTTTTGTGTTATTATTTTTGTGTTTCATTTTTGTTCTTTAATTAATTAATTATTAAAAAAAACTATTTTTATTCTTTAATTATGTTTGATTTTTAATTTTTCGGTTTTGGATACATTATTCGGTTTTCGGTCCGGGGTGGATAAGTTGCTTCCGGACGGACGATTCTGAATAAATCGGTAACCGGCTGGTTTTTATCGTTTTGATCGGTCGGTCCAAATTTTGGATCGAAATGGGTTTCGATTCGGTCGGTAATTTGAAACTGGACCCGGTCCGGTTCGATTTGAAAACGGACGATGCGGCCTAAGCATATATATACAAAAATATTTGAACTAAAAAATAAAGAACTAACTATTAAATTAAAATTTAGATAATATGTATAATATTATTGTTAGATAGGAAGTACGGAGTATTATATTTCCATGATAATAAAATTTTAGATATATAGGAAGTAATATATTTCTATGGCAATAAAAATTAAAATATATACTTACCTCAAGCACCTCAGCTGCACCTTACTGCATGTTGAACACCATTGGTAGAAACGGTTCAACGTAGTCTTTGTAGTTACGACTTTTCAAGTGTTACATTTTAATTAATGTTACATAAACATGTCTTCCATTTATATCATGTTCTATGAATAATGTTACATAAACATGTCTTCCATTTATATCATGTTCTATGTATTCATGTAAACACGGTTCTCCTTCTTTAATACATTGTTAGTATGTTACGTTGATAAAAGAAAATGTTCATCGTTATTTATTTATGCAATAAGTTTGTAGCTGAGACTATTTTACTGACAAAAAAATTTTGAACACTACGTTTCGACTTTTGTTAAACTTCGAAAACTGTTTTTGAAACTATCTCCATATATAGTTTGCATTAAAACATATATTATATGTTGCGTAATACTCTCTCCGTCCTTAAAAGATTATCACATTTTGACTTTTAATAGTTGAACTTTGACCGTAGATATTTTTGTTTGTATTTTATAATATTTTATGAAAAATATATCAATAAAAAATACATTTCAAATTCTTTCCATTGATATATTTTTCATCAAATATTATACCACACAAAAAAAAATTATGGTCAAAGTTCATTATTAAAAAATTAAAAAATCAAAATGTGATAATTTTTTAGGAACGGAGGTATTACTATTTATTATACTTGTTAACAAATAATTTGGACATCTCAAAGTTCTAGTAAGTTAATCACTCCCTCCAATCCAAAACAATGGACGTTTGACTTTTTTGAAATTAAACTTTGACCATCAATTATTAATTATTCATTATTTTAAAAAATATAAATTTTATATAATTGGATTCGTCTTTAATATTCTTCATAATATTAATTTTTTAATTTTTTTAATAATATAATTAAAGAATAATTGAAGATGAAAGATTTACCTCGATATATGACAAAATCAATTATTTTAAATTAAAAGGAGTATTTCATCCAAATTATTTCAAAATCGGATGATGTCAAAATTCCATCATGCAATTTCTTAATCGTCCCATCAACATGTGACAGAGTCTGATACCCTGAGATAGGGAGGATTGAGTCATTTGGCTTATGCCTCTCTTATTATTTATGTTGTAGGTGCAAATATTTATATCGATACATAGAGACCATTCTAACTTGAAGGCCGTACCATAAAGCTATACTATTTAGAATAATGAAATAACCACTTTGATTAATCGAAAAGTGTAACGACCGCCCAATTGAAGCGCGAGTTGGGGCCCGTCATCAGCGCAGATAATCGGAGTATAGCGATGAATAACAATAAAAAATAACCGTTTAACATCTTAAATAAAACAATACAACTCATCCATTCAGATTGAAGCCTTAATATTACAACAATTGAAAAGTAATAATATAAATACAAATCAAACAACTTGTTTCTGACTCGAAGTGACAATAATTACTACATACAACAAAACTTCAAAGAAGATAAAAATATATTGAGGTCTTGAAGCCGCCATCGCCATCTCCGTAGTGCGTAGCTACTGGGTCATCCCTTGACAACCTAGGCATAAAAGCGCTGCCAGCAGGAAAAATAGAGTCGGCTAAAAGGTGGTGAAAATAAATTTCCCGCGAAGTTAACCCTTATCGTACAAAAAGAATGGCAGGTCCTACTTCCCTGTTTAGAGACTATATACCCCAGGAGTTATATTTTATATGCTACTCACCACAAATTAAATCTTACTTAATGACTTTCCAACTAACACCGATAAACCCACACCACGTCAACCTACTTCGCCAGCGCGATGCGCCTTAATCCGCAAAGAGATATCTTTCTATTTGTTATCTTTCGTAAGTATAGCTAATTTCCGATATAATATCAACTTCGATATCGACAACTCAAACATATCTCAGCGTCTCATCACTTTCCGAGCATACCGCAACTCAACACTTATCTTGAGTTCACCTTAAGTGATACTCCGATTATGGTCGTACACCTCCTATGACATCTAAATGTTTCTCATAAGACCTCAATCGTTTTATTTTCTTAATATGGCGAGCAATGTATGTCTTAACTCAAGATAACCTAAGTACAAAATCATCTCCCCAAATTCTTAGATTTTAGTCTACGAGACTTATTCACCCCCAATGGTATCGGCGTCGTGGTTAGATCATAACATATACTAACACGTTTGAATCAACTTTCCATTACATATATATAGTATCATCAGCGTCATCTATAGATTAACATGAACGTCGGTTTAAAATTTATTATACCTAATGCCCTCACTCAAAAGTTATCTCAACCATTAACCACTCAACTTTTAACCTTAAGGAATGTATAACGAGTAATACCAACCTAGGATCCACAAGAAAATCTGATAATATTATCAATAATCAACCGAACCTAATTCGACATGATTTCATCAAGGCAACATCTAGTATAATCAGCACCATATCCATAGCCAATAAATAAATCATAAAACAGATCATACAACAAAATAGAAAATTTAAACAACATGTCAAGAATTAATACAAAGTCTCAATAAGCCTTTATCACCGAGAATAAAATCGCGAGAGACTTCGACAAACGACTATAACTCTAGTCACCAAATCATACATCTACCGTATCGCAACTATACTGACCTGTCTTGGCATGCTCAATCCGTCTACTTGCGAGAATGGACCAATCGATAAACAACTGCGGTTATACCGTAGTATAAGGCCCAGCGCCAACAATACACACAACAACAAAGTGATAATAGATCTCCTGTTACTTATACCAAAGTGTAAGGCAACACCGACAATGCACATAGCAAAGTGATAATAGACCTAACTCTTTGCTGCATTATGCGAAGTATAAGACGGCTTACCGACAATACATAGCAAAGTGATAATAAATCTCACTGCACTTATACGAAAGTATAAGGCCAACACCGACAATGCACACAACAAGCGATAATAGATGCGGCTTGCGCCCGCGTGCTAGAGGCCAACACCGACAATGCCCAGCGTAGCAAAGTGATAATAGATCTCGCGCACTTATGCAGTATAAGGCCAAGCGGCGTCACATCGCGCAGGAAGGAAGCCACAACGCTATCATCCCGACTATAGGGTCATATCCTATTACTCGGAAGTCACCTGATGTCACGCGCCAACTCGACCAACTACTCTGCTCCCCGAGCAATATCAAAAGCACACGGCTAAACATCCCTGATAAACAATCAATCACAACATGCGACAAAGGCCACAAAAAATATAACTTGATGTGAGCAAGGCCACGGAAACATAATAGTCTTGACAAGGCCCGCGAAATATAAAGTTGGGAGCTCGAGCTATTACCTCAAATCTTGATGCCGCGAGAATATAGTCATAGATATATTATGGCTCACACAATTGAATCACACATAATCGTACAACCATTACATGTATACCATTCTCACATAATCATACCACAAGGACATGTATACCATTCCTGTAATCATACTACAAGACATGTTCACCTGATTTAAAGTAGCGCATAAAGTAACACCCGTGAGATCAGTACTCACCTCGAGTTCAAAAGCAGTAATGCTGCTTTCTGGCGGTCTCATCTTGGGTCAGTACCGACTCTGTTCAAAAGAAATTATACATTTTAATACATTCAGTAGAATAACCTCTCTTAACATCTATATAAACCCCGAGTATTATCTTTGTAACGACCGGCTCGAATTCGGCACATACAGTGAGAGTCATTAAAAATCCGAACACGGAAGTCCCAGGCGATGGGCGGCTTCGGTTTAAAACAAAATTCGTTTCATCAAAATGTAGTCACAATTAAGTTTCCCAAATCAAAAGCAGTTTTAAAATTTATAATCCATCGGTGATATCGAAGCGACCAACCCATAAATATCTGGAAACATCCCAAAATAAAGTAATGTAGGCAAGGCTACAAAAGAGTAAGTGCGTACTCGAGAATACAAAATGACAAGCGCGGCCAGTAAAGTTTCAAAAGAGCTACAACAATCAAAAGCGATTGACAACAGCGTCAAAAATCGATTGTGAGATCCTCACGCCCATCCGTGTTTCACTTGAAGCCACTTTTCCGAACAAAAGCGCTCAAAGCGGCCTTTTGGTTCAGCTACCGCTTGTCAACTGGCACAAATGAAATGCCGCCCGATGCGAAAAGGGGTGCTTAGCGAGGCTTAGTGAAACTTAACTCGGGGTGAACTTACCATACGAACGAGTCATCAATAATATAATAATAGTCAAATATGAATGAAATACATATATCGGGGACTTCACCAAAGGTCATACGACCTTGATTCCTTGAGAAATCTCGGACTGTATAGAAGATATAATAGAAGGTTTACTTGCAAGCACACAATTCGAGAAAAGAAATCAATAGACTCGACAACGACTAAAACTCTAGTCATCAAACCTCCTATCTCTCATATCCCCCACCGGTATACCATCTACAATGCGCGTATATGCTCAATCGCCGTCTACTGCGGGGAATGGACTAATCGATAATCACCCGCACTTATACCGCAATATAAGGCCAAAACCTTATACACAAGTATAAAGGCGCGCCGCCTCATACACAAAGTACAAGGCACGTTGCACTCATACACTAAGTATAAGGCCTGGCTCTTATACACTAAGTATAAGGCACACCGCATATACACTAAGTATAAAAACTTATACACTAAGTATAAGGCACATAATAAATCGCATATCACTTGAGGAAGGAGAGTCACTGACACAATCATCCAACATAGGTCAAATCACGATACTCAGTCACCTCAGGTCATAGATAGCTCACAACCATCACCTCTCGATAACCGGCTACTGCTCCTGACAATATCCAAAGCCCAGCCTTTGACTAAAAAGATCTCACAATCGTGAAAAAAAAAATCGCCCGACAAGGCCACGAAATCATAAGTGCCAAGCAAGGCCACAAAAAATCGAGAAATATAAGTTGGGAGTTCAATATTACTTACCTCGAAGCAATCTTTCGCGCCACGAGAATATAATAATCACATAATCATATAACAATTACATATGTCATTCTCACGTAATCATAACACAATAACATTTTCACACAATTTATAATGAATCGTAAAAGTAACACCGTGAGATAAGTACTCACCTGTAGCTACCACAAAACCTCCTTGAACACAATCACGGTAGCGCGCCTCCCACGATCACTTTAAACAAACACCCGAGAAAGTATAATCAGACCTACTCTTATACCGGCGTTCTAGAGATACATAACGACTCTTAGGGGAACTATCTAAGCGATCTAACGCAGCGGATAAACTATCAATTATAATCCCATAGGACACAACCCAATCGATCCCCGCTATAATTCCATCGATTACTTAATCATTACAAATCAACATAAATCATTTCGGTTAATCGGCGGAGTCCATAATTAACAATCTATACTCCGAAATATCAATTATAACTCTGACTTGATTAACACTTTTCAACCTTATTCCCTTCAATCAATTTTTAAATCACCAATTTAATATCACAAAAAGCCATAAGGTCCCAAATATACCCTCCTACATTTAAAGTCTTAGAAAAAATGATAAGGTCGGATAGTTCTTCGTGATTTCTCAAGCGTCGAGCATAGACAATCACGCTTCCCGTTACGCATCGAGCACCCAATCCACGATGGAAGCATCGCTATAAATCACGTAGCCTGAAAACCGGGCGGTATACATGCTTGGCCCCAGGGGCGAAGTAAACTTCTCTTTTAATACCACGAAACAATCCTCGCGATCATGCTTTTAAATAAAGCGGAACCGCTTTTTGGTCAACTGGTCAATGGCGTCGCAATCGAGAAGAATAATGATGAATCTCTGTAATAACTAGCTAACCCCAAGAGCTACAACCTCGGTCACACTTGTGGGGGCGGCTCCCAGTGTTCACTGACCTCCGCTTATTGGATCGGCACAAATACCCTGGAAATAACATGACCAGGGAATTGCACTTTCGCTGACGAGAACTCACATTTGGAAAACTTGGCATACAAGCTGGTGTTGTCTCCAAGGTCCTCAACCACGATACGCAAATGCCTCTGTGCTCCTCGCTCCCCTAGAATATATCGAATATCGCCAATGAATACCACCATAAACCCATCAGATACTCGAAATACCGGTTAATCAAATCCATAAAGACGCCGGTGCATTTATCAGTAAATGGAGATCCACTATAAATTCATAATGCCCATAACGAGATCGAAAAGCTGATTTGGAATATCATCCCCTGATTCTCAGCGATGATAACCCGGACATGAAATCAATCTTCGAGAACACCTTGGCGTCATGATTGATCAAACAAATGCGTCAATTACGGGCAATGGGTATGGTTCTTAATGGGTCACTTTATTCGGTGCCTATAGTCAATACACGGCCTCATGAACCATCCTTCTTTTCATGACCTTTGGTGCACCAGGATATACACTCGGTCGATGAATCCACGTCGATAACTCACATGGCGAGTCAATTCCTGCTGACTTCGAGGTGAATATCTGTCTACGATGGAAAGAAATTCGTGCCATTACCGGGGAATAACCTCAATAGCAAGTCGATCTCCCTCTGCAATTGCTTGGCAGTAAGTCCTCGAGGGAGGCTCCTTGAACTCTCCTAGCAACCCGCGCATCCTGCTACGCCTGTACCACTCGGAATCAACCCGTACCCCAGAACCCAACCCAACACTTTCGAATCAATCTCTTATCCTCGAGTGCGATACAAAACTTCGAAGAGCAAAATCTTTCTCTCCCACAAATCGGATATCTGGTCTCCCAAAACCCACAAAAGTAATCTCCTTCGATGTGTCAATAACTGACATGATGTTTCCCCTGACGATCATTACCGAATAAAGTCAAAATCGAAAGCTCAAATGAAATGCATCGACAGTCAACAAGCGGCCACATACACTCAAGGGCCAGTCTACATATAGCCAAATCTAACCACAATGACCTCCTACTCGCGTCATAATCTCAAGTGGAAGCGGCAAAGGCCACATGCTGCTCACGGATAAAAGCGAGAATAAAACTGCGGGAAATAAAAGAATCGTAGCCCCGAGAATCAAACAATACCTAGCCACCAGTATCACACGAAATAATGTACACATCACCACTGCAGGGTATCCTGCGCCTCTGATGTGTAACACCTCGGCAACTCATTCCAGTACAACACCACTTTGGCGCTCTGAGTCCTCAGCTCCATATCCCAGCCCTCGCGGCGGCGGAATCGACCACCGCGACTCACGATAGCCGCCTCGGCAAGTTGGTAGTGCTAAAGTACTATGCACTCCCCTGGAAAGGCTGAGACGCTCCCCTTCCCTTGAAATGTCATTTGCGCGCCGATAAGCGTAGACCGCCTCTCACTTTGTGCCCAAACCGACCCACCAGCGGTAAACGGATACCTCTGCGGACCCCCGGAGAAGACTGGACCCCGCCCCGGAGGATCACCATGGCGCCAGCGTGCGAAGGAGTAGTAACATAACTTCGGTGACTGACCGAACCGTTTGAAGTGACTACTGCCGGGCGACTTCTGGCAGTCCGTCCTCCCTGCGAACTCTGACTAGAAGGCTACCGGAAAAAGAAAGTCTCGGAGTCGACTCCTCCTCGATCAGCTGCTACAGTGCAACTCCATTTCCGTCTTGAGGCTCCGTTCCTGGCATCATGGAAACTAGTGAAATCCGTCGGTGAGATCGGTGGCTGATATCTCCCCGTCATCCCGTCCACGAATCTAACGGTCTCTTTTGCCCCTGCTTGGATAAACATCGAGAAGTAGTCGATGCAGAATCAGCTGTCTCTCATGCGCTCCGGCGACCTCGAACCACGAGTCAAGCAATCAGCTCTCTCTCCAAGGCACCATGTGGGTTTCATGTCATTCTCCCAGGAAAAGAGCTCGACAAAGTAAACTGGGATTTTATGAACCTCCTCTCGCGGTGAGAGGCCTTTCAGGTTCTCGCGGTCACAGGCGCCCCTGGTGGGGGAGTCTCTATAAGTAACAGCTTCCTCTCGTCTCGCCCAGCAATCCCCAGTCGGCTCAAATATAGACTTCATATCTCGGATGAACTCAATGCTTTGCTCACATGAACCCACCAAACTTCGGAGGCCTGCTTTAGAAGCCGATCAAACAACTTGCTGGAATTCATTTTGTTGCTCGACCACTGAGCATTCATGTCTCCTCATATGAGGAATTGCACAAACCTCGCCAGCGTGCTCGGAAAATGCGCCTCCGGACCTGTGGTCAGCATGCCGCATCGGCAAGTATACCCCTACCGGCTTGGCCTCCTGCGGGCTACCTCGCAGCCTCGGCTACGCCACCGAACTGCGAGTGGCATCTCAGCGATCTACGCAACAAAAGAAAAGGCCTTCCGGACTTTTCTGAGCCGCTCCACAGCGACTCAAGGAAAAACAAGTCGACACACAACCACCACAGATATCCAAGTAATCACGGAAACCTCGCCTCAAGTTCAAAAGTAGTAATGCTAACTACAGAGGTCACAAATCTTTGGGTCAGCTCGACTCTATTCAAAGAAATTATACATTTTAATACATTCCGTAGAATAACCTCTGCTTAACATACATATAAACCCGAGTATTATCTGCTGACCCTCTCGAACCGGCGCCCACGAGTGAGAGTCATTAAAATCCGAACACCGGTGTCCTGAGCCGATGGGCGACTGGAGTTTAAAACAACCGTTTCATCCAAAAATGTGATCGCAATTAAGTTTCCCCGAATCAAAGCGGTTTTAAAATTTATAATCCATCCGGTTGATATAGAAAGCGACCAACCAATAAATATATACACAACATATCTCAAAATAAAGTAATGTCGGCAAGGCTGAAAGAAATGAAATCTTTATTACTCGAATACAAAATGACAAGCTGCCGACAAGGCTAAAGTTTCAAAAAGGAAACTACAGCAATCAAAAACTTGATTGACAACAGCATCAAAATCGAGGCGCGAGGATCCTGCCACCCGTCA
>JADFUC010000539.1:0-97041 GCA_019722365.1 Lithospermum erythrorhizon | reverse complement strand
ACGCATTGCTTCTTCATGCTAACATCTCGCTTTCAAGGACAGCTTGACGTGACTAGTAAACACTTGACCAACTATGATGCACTACCGCATTCACGCGGATTCGAATACGCTTAGTAGTAACTTTAAGAGAATAAAGATAACTATAGTTACAAGGAATCGATCACTGTTGGTCTTCACCGAACCGAATGTGAGAATAGTATCATGGCGCTTGTCCCAATGTGAACATCATAGCCAAGGATTCATGAACGGAGTTTAGTCCGTATACCTGCAGAGTAAAACTAAAGAAGCCAATCAGATTACAACATTACCAATCAATTTTACTGTTGGTAAATGTTGGTTAAAGAATACATTTAATAAGACGATGTATTTTAACACACCTTAGTTTTGTTGTAAACCTCAGCCTGATAATAATTTCTAGAAATGGCTAACCGCCATAAAATCTCGAGATGGTCTTTATATATACCAAAACGAGGTTTTTCCTTGTTACAATTTAACCAATGTGGTTCACCACCGGTGCTGTATGTGGGTATTTAAGAAGAAATTGGATCCACATATAAATGTCCACGCTTCAAGGAAAAGTTATGGTAAAAGGCTTAAAACCCATTTTGGCTACAATCAGATATGAACTATATTAGATAATCTAGCTAGTCGCTAATTCTCGATCGAGACTGAGCAGATGGATATAAAACACGAAATAGCTCGTTAAGGTCAGATTGTAATAATTGCCTTCCGGCTTTGCATGTCCTAAAGAAATCTAAGAGATTCATGCAAGCTTAAGGATCCACGTAGGACATGAAAGCAAACATCTGCAGCTGATATATTCTTCTATGATTAATTCCAAAATTTGATTTCACGAGAGCCAAGAATCGACGATGCAAGTTCATTGGGAGCTAAATACATACCTTCAAATAAGTTAAGTAATTGATTGAACAAGCTAGTTCTTGTGTTACAATATGATTAGCACTAAGCATTATATGAATGCGCATTAAATCCCATGGCAACTGGCAGCTTCTAGAGAGGGCAACTCCGTGATGTTGACAAGAGAACCTCTTCAAGTCTGTAGACGAAGATAGCCCATTTCTCTTTTTCCGGTTGGGATGTTGATGGTTTTGGGAACTAGCATTTGATGACCAAATATAGTAATTGATTGATCGATTTTCTAGGATCATGAGTCAAGTGTAATCAATGTTATGGGTCACGCTTGTATAACTCGAGGAGTCACTTGACCGCCGCAAAACATGTAAGAGGCATATCTATGTCCTATGAATTTTGGTTTAGAACCTGGTCAGTTTAGCGATTCTTAGACCTATATATAACCTCTATATTATATGAGTTATGCGCTTTGACTATGTCAACGCCCGCCTTTGGGATCATAACGGCATATTTTATAGAAATAAAGCAAGATAACAGATACTAATATATTATGTGATTTGTCCATCCGAGCATACAAGGTCGATCTCAGCCTTGAGAATCATGGTCGATGGTTCTCACCCGACATTGTCGCTTATCAAGATAAGTTTCATAGTTAAAAAATGCAACATATTTTAAGTTATTATTCATATATTCAATAAATATTCGAACATAACATATATTAATATTTCAATAACTATTCAATATTTGGTCGAGAATCGCTTATGCAACTAATAATTATTGAATATATTTTGAATATTACAATTAATTCCATATATTGAATATATTATACCGTTATGCCATATCAATGAGGAGACTTTGCAATCAAATTGGAATGTCTTTAAGATGTGAATTGATATGTACGATTATATTGAATATGATTTATAATCGTATTATACCGATTATATACTAATATTTCAATTGCATATATTGAATATATTGAATATGATTTATAATAATGATTTAGGTAAAATTGGAAATGTCTTAGGATATTTCAAACCGTATATGTAATGACATATTGAATGTCTTTATAACTGTCGAAATCGCATATATACTGACATTATATAATCGATATTTCACTCAGATATATCAATATATCAATCAATACATATTTCACCAGATATAATAATGATTATATATTCTAACTATATCCGTTAGATATGTATGATTATGGAATCGGTGATATATTCAAACCGTTTGAATATATATACGATTATATTTTGTCATGTATTGGGTATACCATTACATCTAAAAGACATTCAATATATTCAATTTAATCGCATATACCGATTACATCTATCGACATATTCAATATAATCAGATATACCGATTATATACCGATTGAATGTCTTTAAGATGTAATTAGTACATGCACGGTTTATCAAGATGGTTCATAGTTCAAATTGAATGTCTTTAAGACGAATCATATATCAATATATGTAATTATTATGGAATCATATATTCAAACTGCTTGGAATATATATTCAATATATACTGATTCCATAATCAGAGTAATATATTCAATATACATATCCAAATATTTTGGCAATATACTTTGAATATTTCAAGAAAGATAATACATCAATGTTATCAGATTCAATATACGATTATATATTGAAATATATATTCAATTACAACATTCATACCATAAGTACCGCAATTTTATCAAGATGCTTCACAAAGAAATTCAAAGAAAAATCCAATTAACTGTCAAATCATTGCATTATTCTAATTGTAAAGGTCTAACATGCAGATGCACGTCGCCTACAAGCTTGTGATCAGCATAGCATGCTTAATACATATTGCTCAAACCGATGTTTTGGATGATGTTAGCGCGACGTTAATCAATCGAAGCACCTTGAACGATCCGAGTGAACTGCTGACGGAGTCGACGTCGACTGACCACCTACTAACCCGACCATATTTCGACGCCGGACCTGATCAGACTTACTTGATAACGTTACAACGCCGCCATTCCAACATGCCGTGCCGCGGATGACATCATCAATCAACGCCAACATATAACGTATATTTAATGTTCCAGACGAGGTCGCCAACAATAAATACGCTCAGTACCGAGGTTGGCCAACAAATCACCACGCTTCCAAGACGCCTGAAATCTAATAAGATATAATCAACATATAATCGATATTTAGATCGTGCATACGAATATATCAAGTTTTCTCTCAAACCGATGTTTTTGACATTATGATGTTAATCAACGAGTTGACTCCTTGACTATATCCAAGTGAACTCGCTTAATTGAGTCGACTATTGACTCGACCCGACCTCGCTAAACCCGGCAATATGTCGACGCGATCGATCAAATCTCATTTGATTATGTCAGAACGGTGTTCTCATCAATCAACGCCAACATATACTCCCTGATATTTAATGTCTAATAACAGATTGGCTAAAATCTAATATTATAAACCTAATAGTATACCGATTCCATGTAAATTTACATATATTGAATATACTGACATATCTTAAAGACATTCAATTTGAACTATGAAACATACCGATAAACCATACATATACCGATTACATCTTAAAGACATTCAATCAAAGATATATAATCAAGATATGTACGATTATATTGAATATTTAATCAGAGACGAATCGTATATGTACGATTAAATTGAATATATTGAATATCTTAAGATGTAATCGCATACTTAATCACAACCAAAATATAATCAGATATATATTCAAATAGCTTTGAATATATACTCTATTCCATAATCGTAGATAGAATATTTCAATTCATATAGTTTGAATATATAATCGTATTATATCCTCGGCCTAAATATGTAACATTCAATATATTCAATATATTCCGGGTCGAAATATCAAGATATAATCAAGATATGTACGTGACAATTGGGATTATAAATACATTCAATACATCAGATATATTATAAATCAGATATGTACGATGAGTAATCAAGATATGCACAGATATATGTAAAACTCAAGATGCCTCGAAAATCACCTAGTACTCAAAGTTGGCCAACAACCACCACCGCCTCTCCAAGATGCCTGAAATCTAAACTGCTACATCCTTGGGTTTAATTCCATCTTGTGTACAAGATCTCACAACTATACTTGTAGTATACATAACTTAAGTCTTTTATAATCCTCCTGTTACGGAAGACGCTTACACAGTAAAGCACATCAGAACGACCTCTGGCCAAGCTTTAAGTGTCATCAACAACCTGCATAACGAGTCACCGATCGATGGATAAATAAAGATAAAATATTTCCATTTGACATTAATAATAATAAAATACACTTTTGTCCATCGTGTGTGAAATCCAACAAATATATACAATAAAAACAACGAACGACATAATACAAATTCACCTTAATTATACAACTCCAAAGATACACAAGAATCCAAAATACAAATATGTGGAAAGTACGACAAACTTAATTCCCTCTAATGAAATACAATACCCAAGTCTAACAATATACAACCGACAACAAAAGAGGAAATGACTGGCGAGGAATTTATGCCACCACCGCCTCTCATCTACGATCTTCAATTCTATCAATGCAGCTTTCTCAACAACCTCAACGATCAACCTCTGTAACCAGGCATAAAACGCCTACCATAGAGAATTTGAGTCACTATTAAGCTTCTAGTTGAATACAAATACATGTATTTCATCCCTACATATATATTCATACTTATAAATAACATATGCTTATACATCAACCAGCCACAATGAATAATGTACCACAACTCATAGAATCTCTTATACGATGTTACATATACTATATACATACGAAGCTTATAATCATAATTAACGCATATTCATTCAAGTGGAAACAAGCCAAGACACAAAGGCATCAAAATGAGGAATCCACCTCCAAATAATACACACATGAGGAATCCACCTCCAAATAATACACACAATGCAGAATCCACCTCCAAATAATACACACAATGCAGAATCCACTTCCAAATAATACATACGAGGAATCCACCTCCACATAATCGACGAGGCCTCCACCTCTCCATCCTCCCGACCGAGGCTACACCTCAATGTGCATATCACACAAAACCTCCCGAACTACCTGCTACCCACACAATATGCACACCACACCAAACCTCCGGTCGGGTCACCACCGCCCAAGCAAGTACACAAAGCAATCAAACACATCAAAGACACAACACACACATCACACAAATAATAATAAAATTTCATAACATGAATCATATTCACAACTATCCATGATATAAATCAAATCATTAATATTTCATGATATGAATCATAATCTCAATTATTTCATCATATTTAATCATAAATCAAAGTTTACACATTAGTATCAATCATAATCAATATCAATACATATCGTATCAATCCAAGATATCACATGTAATATATATAATATAATATATATGAAAGGTCCTATCATGAGATTTGCATCTCACTGAGCCCAAAGCAAGAATAATGACTCTAGGCAAATTGTAAGGATCTGTGCTCAACTCCTATTCAAGGAAATTATACATTATAACACATTTTGTAGAATAACCCTTTAGCATCTATATTAACCCCGAAAGTACCACGCCTCACGACATTCAAATTCTATAACCCTTAGCAATCATCTTATCCTCAAGATTGCATACACTTTAATATTCCAACAACATAACTACATTCTAATCGCCAACTTCAGAAATCTCAATATTCGTCACCGCCTTTATTACCCCAACAATAACACTTTAAGCTCATTCTAATCAATCCAACAATCAATCGACAACTAATTAATCCATTAAATACAACCTCCAATTCAAACGCTAAATGCTATATGAACTTCCTAAACTTTCTCAACCCACCTCTCCTTATCCATATCCAAGCAAACCAGACAATTCTATACCCAAAACAACTATATTAAAGCCTCTAACCTCATATTACAATTTAAAGTTAATTAAGAAAAGTCATCACAAAGAGTGAACCCTCAACTTACACCACTTCTCTAACCCCAATAATCACCTAAAATCACCGCTAATCCCCTATACGATACTGATAACATTTCTATGCCATAATAAAATTCAAGATCTAAAAGTCAACAAAAATCCATAAAAGTCAATTCTTCAAAACTCAAGAAATATCTCAAAAGATTTGACTTTTGTTACCTAGATATGATGGGAGATGATGAGGAGAAGCAAATCCACCACTTTGATCTCGAAGTTTAAGCGACAATCGAATAGAAAATGGAAGAAAATTTTGAGCGGGGGAGCATAAATTTTTGCCAAAGAGGGAGCAAGGTTTCGATTTATAATGTGAGGATAGCTGTGGTAGTGGATATTTGTAGGGAAGAAATTTAAGTTCCGTTTGGTTTCTGCTAATTTTACACCTTCCTCAAGATTCTTAAATCTCAACGAAATCGATTTCCATCATATTCCCCGATATTACATATTACTACTCACTTACACTCATTTCGATATATCGATATTATTCCAAAAATTATTTATATTTATCTCCGGTCCCACCACAAACCGAAATATACCACCAACCGATTTATTGAATTCTCCATCACTCAACTTCAAATTTTTAATTTCACCCCGAAATACTCCACCGAGAAACTTATATAAGTACTATCAACATAATAATTGTAAGGAACGGCTTATTTCAATTACTCCTATAAAGTGAACCAGTCACGCAGTCTAAAATTGCCATATAACATAAGTTCTATGAGAAAATTTTAGACACATATATACAATCTTTAAGTTCTCATTATGTCAATGTCCAAGATCACGATCAAACCATTTCACACCGTATACCTACGTGATCGACTAGCATTCGAGAGTTCGCTCTCTTTGATCCAAACGTGATCTAATAACTAATCCATACCACCAATGACATTCGATTCCAATAGTGAATACCGATTAGGGACTACAATATCGCTGCTTAGGTTTCATGTATTGTGCTCTTGTTTGAGTCCTTAACTCCAAAGCACTTACGTAAAAACTTATATCAGTAAACGGAATAAATGTTACTCCTAGTACCTATGCATACATACACATTATATATATATGTAATGATCATAGCTTGAAAACAAATGATATATATTATTAAATTTGAAGCTTAAAATTCAAGCGTTGTTCACAATCATCTGATCCCCAAGCTTCCTTCCCAAATTCAAGCCGTAAATACCAAACTTCCTTGTCGAAATACCACAGCAGTTCTCGCTTACTACCGCACCACCATTCAAAAGTGCATTAATAACTGTGACGAGATCGACTATCGCCTCTATCGGTTTGAAACCGACATCGGTGTAACCTCTACTAATAACTCATTATCCCCACCGTATACAAGAAACATATCTTAATCCTTCGTAAGTACTTAAGTAGACCTTCATTTAGTCCAAAGTTGATTTTCGAATATATACGAATAATAACTCTAATCACTAGTTGGTACCTTATCAGTATGATTGAATATATATTGAATAGTTATGGTTTAGAATCAGTTACATACTATGAAACACTTTAAAGTATAACTGGAATCAGTTTGAATCAAGAATCAATATATATTTCTACCAGATACAATACGATTATATATTTAAACTATATCTGGTCGAAATATTCAATATATGTACGATTATGGAATCAGCATATATTCAAACTGTTTGAATATATATACGATTATATTTTGGTTGCGATTAAGTATACTGACATATCTTAAAGACATTCAATATATTCAATTTAATCGCATATATACCGACATTACATCTATCGATATATTCAATATAATCAGACATATACCGATTATAATCGATTGAAGTCTTTAAGATGCAATCGCAATTATTATATTGAATATAATTTATAATTAAAATTGAATGTGTTTAAGATGTAATCAGTATTGAATATATTATTTGGTGATTAAGTATATGAATATGATTCAGTATATTGAATATATATTGAATATATTATACCAAATATTCAAACTATGAGGAGACTATATGTTGAATGTTATGACGAATATATTCAATACATATCTGGTTACATACTAATAACTTCTAATCATACTGCCGCAGCATCCTGAATGTTAGTTGGCATCTCTTTGTGCTGGTCCTTAGTCTTGTGATATTGGCCTTGATGTCATGGTATACATGGATACTATTTTTCAATATATTGAATGTTCCTCTTTAGTGTTTTAAATGGTAGATTTGCAGTGTATTGAAATAAGCTTCATGTGCTCTAGACTTGTGCTTTTTTTATAGTTTCGAAATGATTAGTGTCACGAAAGGATATTTTAATTTTATACTAACGCTCCGTGACGTTTAAAATTATCTATCATGCTCCCGTGACGCTTTTGCCAAATATCCGCACACTTTAATATCGATACGTGAAGAATATCACTCATATTCCATTTTCCATTTCATCCAATAAGTTTAATCTCTTACTAGTTCATCTTCGATTTAATTTCTTCATCAACGTGAAGGTTCAAGCTGTCAATAATGCTTCTATCTCATTTCATCAACTAATTTGAAGTATTATTGAGGGACTTTACTTAAATATGTTACTTTTGTTATATATATATATATATATATATTTGAAGATTTAGTATGACTGACTTCCGCTGACGTATTTAGCCGCGACTTTGACGGGTCATATAATGAAAAGCATTTTAAAGGTGTAAAAAAATTAATTCGTGTAACGAAAGCATGCCTAATCGACGAAATACCATCATCCTAATTTTCGAAAAGTTTAACACACAAACCCGCAAATATATCCTCCAATGTTTGAATTGTTCTCTCGCATTCTATCCGATCGTGGACGAAATGACGTGTGACTAAATCGAATTTAATCTCTATCGCTTCTTTGAAATCCTTTCAAAATCGAGGTGAATCTAAAGATCTCGATTCCGATACAACGGATACCCGCACTCCATGCAACGTATAACTGATCAACATATTAACCTTGCCAACTCCTCAGACCGTGAGTCGATTTAATTGGTAAGAAATGGTTTCCATTTGGGACAGCCCATCCAATTATCACCCAAATACCATCATTCTTTCTTAACGTCCTTGGGAACTTCAAAACAAAATCCATCGAATATGCTCCCAAGTCCACTCGCTGAATAGAATGGGTTGCAACAACCCCTGGCCGGATGTCTCGTGTTCAATCATCACTTGTTGGCGTGTCGACAATTTGATACAAATCGGCAATTTCTCTTTTCATCTTAGGCCAATAATAGATTGTTTTAGATCTCGATACATCTTTTGTACCACCAGATGCATATTGGCATGGAGCATTATGAGCTTCGTCCAAAATCTCCTTTTTAACTCCTGAGAGTAAGGCATGAATAATCTACCATGCATTGTAAGGGCTCCATCATCTCTCACCACAAAGTCCGATCTACTTCCGCTTTTCACTTCTTCAATTATCTTTCGTAACTTCTCATCTCTCTCGCTACCTCGAGTACTCATCAAGCAAGAACTCTGGTTTAACTCTTTATTTGTGCCAAATAAACCACCATAAACTCTTACTCTAAAATTAACACCAAGTTACTTCATTTCATTCAACATCTCCTTAACCTTTCCTTTATGACTTAATGCATCAGCTACCACATTCGTCTTTCCAGGATGATACTCAATGGACACATCATAATCGCTAATAAACTCCATCCACCTTCGCCGCATTTTAAATCCCTTTGGCGAGGGAAAGCACTCAAACTCTTGTGGTCGGTAAAATCGACACGCCACACCATACAAGTAGTGCATTCAAATCTTAAGTGCAAACACACCGCAAATTTAACCCAAATCACAATGGATAATTCTTCTCATGATTTTTCAACCGTCATGACGCATGGTAGGCTACTACCTACCACGCTTGCATTAGTAATAATATCCTAACCCCCGATGTGGAAACATCACTATATTACCCATATAGCCATCCCGTCTGACGGAAGAGAGTCAACATCGGATCGGTAGTTAGTTTCTCTTTCAACTCATCAAACACGTCAAGTAATCCTCACTCCCAAACAAACGGAATTCCTTCTAGTCAAATCGGGTCAGCCGTGTTGCAATAATCGAGAAGTCTTGTATAAATCTCCGGCAATATCCTAATTCGTAAAACTTCTTATTTCAAGAATACTCAAGGTTCCTAATTCATCACAGCCTTCCAACTTTTGAGGATCAACACTATACTCCTCTCCCCGAAATCATAATTTACCTTAAACTGCACCTTTCCCAACCAAAATTCACACTTGGAAAATTTAGCATACAATTCGTTTCTCCTCAAAGTCTCCAGCACAATTCTCAAGTGTTCTTCATGCTCTCCCTCACTACCAGAATATATCAAAATGTCGTCAATGAACACCACCACAAATTTATCCAGGTAAGAGCGGAATACCCGATTCATAAGATCCATAAATGCAACAAATTGCATTCAAGTAACCCAAACGGCATCACTAAAACTCGTAGTTGCCCATATCTTAGTTCAAATGATTTCGATACATGATCCTCTTTAATCCTCAAATCACGATAACCCCATCTCTAAGTCAATCTTAGAAAACACAAGGCATCCTCAATTGATCAAATGTATCATCAATCCTAGGCAACGGATATCTATTCTTAATTGTTACCTTGTTCAATCGCCATAATCAATACTACACAACCTGTAGGATCCACTCCTTCTTCTTGACAAACAAAACAGGAGCACCCCAAGGTGAACTACTTGGTCGAACGAATCCCTTATCCAACAATTCTTGCAATTGAGTCTTCAACTCCTTCAACTCTGCAAGAGCCATTCTATAAGGTGCCATAGAAATCGGGTAGTACTGTGAAGTAATTCTGCTGGAGAACTCCACCTCTCGCACGGCAAGTGAAGTCCCTTTAACTCCTCAAGAAACACGCCGATAACCACTCACGACACACACCTCTCTTAGTTCAATCCCCTCCTTACTTGTGTCAACAACATGGGCAAGATAACCAACACATCCCGATCTCAACATCTTATGGGCAAATCCAAAGCGTAAATGAGCAAGAGTAGGAAGAATTTTCTATCACCTAGAAAAAGATCTTAGATTTTCCTGTGACTGGGAGATTTAATCTTCTTAAGATGACAATCTATCACTGCATGATGTCTCCCTAACCAATCCATCCCCAAAATAAGGTCAAAATCATTCATCTCAAAAGGAAGTAGATCTATCTCCAGACATTGATTCTCAATACTTAAGGGACAGTTTCTAAGTACCTCATCAATCTTAACAAACTTCTACCGCGCAAAATTGGGCGGTAATGGCAAGAGTTCTCGAAGCGCTATAGGAATACTGAGAATTTCAGATATGAAAGAATGAGAAGCCTGTAATCAAACAAGACTTTAGCTTTTAACCCACATAATTTTAGAGCACTGGCCACCACTGGGAGAATCCCGAGCTTGGCTGATAACCGCAATACTGACCACGCCCACTTCCTACACCACTGACTAAAGTCCAAGAATACGCTTACCTGGCTATTTCCCACCCACGACTCGGCCTCCGTAGCCTCCGTAGCCCACTTCTACTCCCTCGATCCACCTCGCGAATTGTACCGATGATGAAGTACTGGGACACTCACTTTATGCAATGTGAGGACAATCCTCGCAATATGTCCGTGCCATCGACAACGGTAATGTAGCATCTCCTCTCCCGATAACTCGTATCATATGACCAGTCTCGCCGCAACGGAAACACCTGGCATCACTCGAAACTCTAGAGATACCTCCCTAAGGCCCACCAGATCTAGCGCAGAAAAGGCGCAGAGAAATTGCCGACAACTGTGGACGAACCACCTAATCAAATGGATCCGGACTTAACGTCCGCTGGACCACCCTCCTCTGAAATCTCGCACTAGAAGGTCCACTAGTACCAACTATCTCCTGTCGCCCCCTCTTTGCCCCCAATGTTTCAGTTCGCCCAACTCCATCTTTAACCTTCAACACAAAGATTCATCAACTCATTAAAACCGGGTGAAGTGCTTAATGATAGCCCTGTGGCGATCTCCTATCTCATCCCGCCACGGAATCTAAGTAATCTTCTCGCTTCCTCGCCCGTGTATACTTGAAGCAGCGACATAACTCACTAAATCGTCTCTCGTACTCATCATCAAATGTGTCGCCACCCGAGTCACTGACCAGCCTCCTCTAAGGCGGCTATACGGGTACTCTCACAATAATTTTCCTCGAATAACGCCACAAAGCGCTCCCAAGACACCGGATCCTCCTCTAGCATCTAGAGATAACCAAAGATTACCCCACCAATCACGAGCACTCTCATGCGCCTCAGAGGCGGCGAACCCGACTAAATTTCACCCTCAATGCCCATCACCGAAATGGTCTCCAAGTATCTAATGAACTCTCGACGCTTCAATCGGTGTACCAACCCAAGTTAACTGGGGATCTCTCTTCGTGAATCGGCCCAAGAGCTTACTTAAAACTCAACCTCCGAAATGCTATCTCGCATGTACCAAATCTTCTCTAACATCTCACCTATCCTCCGCAATGTGATCGGAATTCTGGGATCAGATGTACTCGCTGGAACTCTGTTGTCCCACACTAGGCTCACTCGCCCACAACTCTGGCCAAATACACACGCCCCTGCCTCTACCTCCAGCACTCTAGGCCTACCTGCGGGCACCTCTCGTGGCACGGGTCACCCTACGCGTGTCTACCCTCGGTGGCATCCTCAATAGTCTACGAAAAAACAAAAGAAAAGACTTAGACCTCCAAGAAAAGACTCAACCAACACAACTCAAAGAAAAACACACACGCCCATGCACATAACCACGCATAATCAAATAATCCGAACCCACGCCTCCGATACCAAATTGTAACGATTCCAAGGCCGATCGGCCTGAGGTTAGAATCGCCCAAAACCTCGGACACCGAGTTAGCATCGCCGACGGACGCACTAATTCTACAAACTCATCCGCTTCCTCAAATAAACCCATAAACAATATACAACGGACAAGAAAGCGCTTTAAAGAAAAGAATCCACTACTTTGCATTTCCTAACCACGCACTTACAAATAACATACAACAACCATCATGTACAAAATATCTACAACAACCAGTCTGAAATCCCAAAACACAACAATACAAAGATAGTCAACTATACCTCAAAAATAGCTAGATTTAAAGATTAAAAACCATACATTTGCTAATCTAAGACAGAACGAGATTTTAGGTTAGACCTACAAGATTTTACCAAGAAAAAATCAAAAATCAAGGGCGGGGAGGGACAGTCTCGGCCACTCCATATGCATGGGTCAAAGTAGATTCACGGCATAATAGTTGGGTTTGGTCAAAGGGATATTTATGGATTTACTTAAGGTCCCGTCAGTTTGCGGTTTTAAACTCGGCCTGGCTTAACAAATACAACTCGAACCCGAATCAAATTTTTTACCCTCGATAATATTAAAAATAATATTTATACGGAACGGTTATTTCATTCAATTTACGATGAATCTATCGATGTAAGATCCTAATGTTACCACAGAAGAATATTACCGTTTGTTAGAGGAGGCCAATGAGCCATTATGGGCTGGATGGACTACTTTCACTAGGTTAAAATTGGCGTCGGAGTTGGTCAATCTAAAATAAGATTCTAGAATTTCGCAACATAATTTCAAGAGAATGTTAGAAATAATGAAAGGTCTTACCCCTAATGGAGGGGCTACAATTCCAAATGATTTTTATGAAGCCAAGAAAATGTTGGGACCTCTGTTTCTACCAAAGCATAAGATTCATGCTTGTGTGAACAATTGCATGTTGTTCTATAAAGAATATGAAAACTTGGAGAGTTTCATACTAATTACTGAGCCTTCGTTATGTTTACATATTCGGACAAAAGTTTCAAGACGTTCCTATGTCTTACTCATTTAGCTTTGAGAGACCGTTGAAATCGCCTATATGTCTCATAAACCAAGATACGACATGGCACAAGAGGACAAAGACATGTCCCGTTGGATGTCAGATCCAAGGGACGTGCGAGGCTTTGGAAGCACTTCACGCGACTTATCCGCATTTTCATCAAGAACGTAATGTCGTAGCCTCCTCTGGCCCGTGTACCTATGGGTTCAGCCTCTTTTATCAATTCGGTGTAGTTATTCTTGTCGTTGATAATATGTGTGTACAATTTGCCCCCCGGTCTATGTAGAAAAGAACTATTCGTATTTATGTCTCTTATTATACCGGGGCCGAAGAGTCCAGGGCGTGATTTAGACATGTTTTTAAGGCCGTTGTTGGATGAATTAAATGATCTGTGGTCTGTTGGTGCAAACACATGGGATTCGTACATAAAAGAAAATTTCCAACTTCGGGTTGCATTGATGTGGACAATTAGTGACTTTCCAAGATACGGTACAAATTGTCAGTCGAAGAAATACGGCGATTATCTTGTCCTCATTAGCTGAGAAAATATGTTCTTTGGTTGAAGCTGAGGGAAGAAACATAGTTGGTTTGATCGTGATCGCCAGTTTGCCTGATAATCAGCGAATATAAGTAACTGCGCCTTCAAGAAAGGTAGAACTTGGCCTTCACAAATGTAAGAAGAAAGACGATCTGGAGAGGAGTTATTTGAGATCATGTCCCAACTAGACCCAAACGTGTTCGGGAGTTCTAAGCAGGCTCAACACAGAATAGTTGGTTACGAGAAAACTCATAATTGGACAAAAAAGACATATTCTAGGAGCTTCCATATTTTTAAGTTGAAAATCAAGCATAACATCGACTTCATGCATAATGAGAAGAACTATGGTGAAAATTTCTTCTTCACAATGATGAATGAGAATGAAAAAACGAAGGACATCGAGGCATCGAGGAAGGATCTTGAGGCTCATACATATAGAAGTTCTTTGTACATGACTATGAGTAAAGGAAAGTCTGCCAAACCATAAGTAAGTTACACCCTGACACAAAAACAACAACAGACCATCCATACTTGGTTAAGCAAATTGAAGACACCTGATGGATTTGCTTCCAATTATCCAAGATGTTCATAAATTGATTCATGTTGCTTTCCGAGACCTTTTGCCAAAACCTGTCTGGGAGATGATAACTGAGCTTTTCCACATCATTAGAGACATTTTGTCTTCTAGCCTACATGTTGGCCATGTAAAAATATTGGGGCATAACATAGTTGAGATATTGTCCAAGTTGAAAAAAAATTTCCACCTACAATGTTCGATGTAATGGGAGATTTACTAGTTCACTTGTCGTATGAGGCCTTAATGGGTAGTCCTCTAATATCGCGTGACGATCTGCTTTGAATCAAGGGTATCATCAATTAATAAATTACTACTACATATTGTATAATTATTAACTGCATTATACTAACACTTGTCATCATACCAGCCTGCTTGGAATAACAAAACATATGGTTCGTCAAAAAGCGCATATTGAAGGATCAATATGTGAGGCATATTTACTACAAGAGGTGTCATCCTTTGTTTCAATGTACTTTGAAGAAAGCGCGCACTGCCGATGCAAACCTCCAAGAGGATAATGGCTTATCGAGGAGATCAGCATTGATGAACGATTGCCATTGTGTTGCCACCTAGGTCGGCCAACGACCATGTTGAAAGAGAGATATTGGATGACTGATAAGGAGTCGCAAACTACACAAATGTACATTTTAGGCAATACAATCGGAAAGGATAATTCATACTTAGAGTAAGTCTACTTACTTTAATTTATATTGGCAACTAGGACAAAATTTACTATAATGCCATAATAAATATTCCACAATTTTAATTTTGTGTGTAGATTACGATAATAATGGTGATCAAGATTTGAAATAACCTAATCTAGTAGATCAATTACACGACACGTCGAGATACTCGACAATTATATAAGTTCTTATTACTTATTAATAATAATGAAGTACGAGATTGAGCAACTTCAATTCAACTGTTTGATCGATGCATTTTTCAGGTCCACAATAATATGTCGAACGTCAACCAACGTCTCTTCACCTTGGCTCTTGGTCCAAGAAGGGAAATCAATAGGTACAAGGGATATTACACAAATGGGTACTACTTTGACACGCGAAATGGCGCTGGCACGCCTACAAACAATGGTGGTGTTTGTGAAGCGGGTCTTCATATTCGTAAAATGACCACGCTGACTAATGAGTTCTTCAACAAGCTCAGAGTCGACTTATAAACGGCTCTGAACTTAAATAGTTGTCTTATTCAAGTGTCGCTGGTTTGACACCAAGAAGTTGACGCAGTGCATCTTCTAAGAAATCGGATCGTGTATATTAAAAAAAGAAAGCACAAGTTCACAAGATGATCCTCTTTATCCCCGCCCACAAGTCAGCAACAAGCTGCCTCTACCTCGACTTTGCACGATGACAAGAAACTTTGAATGGAAGAACAAAACATTCGGGTATGAGCCGAATTGATCGACCAACATCCAAGAACATGACGACAATGATGCCACTTCTTTCAGAAGAAGAACAACCTCGCGCTACTACCTATCGTAACCAACAATTTGCAGCTAGATAATGATACTATTCTCGTGCTGCCGGGTTTATATAATGATGATATAGTCTGGAAATGCATTTGCAGTAAATGAAGATTACAAGAAAGAGAGACTTTAGAAGATTAGTTTCCATTTACATGTAATATTTCATGTTACCATTATTGTACCTTTGATATTGAATTGATTTATTAGTTGATGTTTTCTGTATTTGATATTGAACATGATTGTTTGTCATTATAGTGTGTCTTATAGGGAGTTTCAATGTTATTCAACAATTATATAGATTTGTTATTTTTATTGTATATTAAGTATTTTCTCTTATTTTGGTTTGGTAATAATGATTTTATAGATTTGTTTTTATTTGTATATATTTATAGATTGTTTATGAATATACCATATTTATAATTTAATTATTCTTTTATTATAATATTCAAAGAGACTTTTGATCATCAAGTTAATAATATTGCTCATATATATATTTTAAATTAAATTATTAAATATATGAAATGAATAGTTCATATTTATATCATAGAAATTAAATTATTCTCATGTATTTTCTTTTAAAAAGTTCTAATTAAACAAAGATGACGCTTTTCACATGAAATACTGTAAGTATTCCTGCTACGTTTTCTTATCAATACCTAGAATAGTTATTTAAATATTTAATTATTTAATATTAAATTAGTGAAATTCAAGCAATAAGTATAGAAATTAAATGTACTGCATTTCTCCTCATGAACTCAAATTTAATGACTTAAATAATATAATGATGTCAAGGCATGAAGTTAATTTAACCCTATTTTACTATATATTTATTTAATTATTTAATACTAAGACGAAGATACTATGCGTTATTTACATTCGCTTGTCGCGCCAGGCTTTGGATAGTTAGCTCCTTAATTACACTAATTATAACTTTGATTAATTAGGTAATTAAGTGTGCTTATAAGCTATTATTATGCTAACGCTCATGTGGCGCCAGGTTAAGCGTGATTTAGCCCTTTTTTAATTACACACTAATTATAACTTTGATTATATAGGTAGTTAAGTGTGCTTATAACCGTGACATATGCAACGTATCTAAAAAATGTAATTTAGTATCATGTGGGCGGTTCTTAGAAATTACGTATTTGTTAGCCTCGTACGGGTGATTTATTGAAACGTCATAGCCTGATGTAATTTTATCATGGCAACGCATTATGATGTTCTCTATTCTATGACGCTCGGCAAATTTCACGCATTTATCACCAAAATAACGCCACATGATGCCTTTGCTTCATTTGTGTGACATTTTGGCCGCTTACAAAACTCCTTTTCTTCTAGTGTGGTGAGCAAAGCAACATTTTGGCTATACTGCTACATAATGAAAGCAAGAATCAGAGGCTCTGAAGACACGATAACGGTAAGTCGAGACACATTCGTCAAGTCATAATACCATTAGACAAATAATCAACCGGAGTTATCATTGTTGATCATTCGAGACTCAAAAGGATAACATCAGGATCCACTAACCAAGAGGTTACAAGAGAACTAGTCGAGAGTTCAACGAAAAAGGAACGTGATCGAAAGCCCTGAGACAATATGCGAACGAGCGACAACCCCTACCTAGTTGACGTGAGATCCCAAGATCTCAGTTCCATGAGCTCATATCGCATAAGAATGTATTTTCCCTACCCAATCCTAGATGAAAAAAGGCAATAATCTACCTGAGACAAGAAACCATACTTTAGGGCGATTTCGACCTAAACCACGTAGAACCAAGCACGTGTCCAAGTGCCCAACTGACACAATGGTTGAGAACCGATACGAAGCCAAATCGAGACTGTGCGACGTGAAGTCACTTGCTATCGAAAACGGATTAGTTCCAAGACATTGTGTCTACTATGTCTGCTAGCGAATGTAAACATACGTGACACAAGTGGAAGGTTCCAAGGCCATCATACCTAGAAATCAATGTTGTCGTTTATCACCGATCACGAGCCAATATCTTTAAATTTGTATCCAATGGGGATATTTTATTTGTGATTTTGTTTGAATACAAATTTTGATTCATGGGGATGTTGATATCATTGTGGAATCCAAAATTCTATAACTATGTACGCAAGTATGCAAAGATGGATGGGAAAGAGAGTTCGAATTTGCCATTTGTCCCAGCATAGGAGGGATAGTGGAAGAGTGCCACTTAAGGGCAGAGACTCTCCAAGCCTTTTAGTAAACGTGTTACTAGTACTATGCCAAAGCTCCCAGCGCCTTTGGGACGCCAATCATGGAAAATGAGTCGAGGATTGCGGAACTATGCCAGCACATGTAATCTTCGCAAAACATGAATGCAGTTCAAAAGGGGGCTTGTGCGAATCCAATTGGCTCCGACAACTCATTTTTGCACCTGAAAAATTCAAATTCAAGCCTCCATAAATGTCAAGCTGTTAGAGATTAGTGCCTTGATGAAGAAAAATGATTGATTTGTGTATTAAGGGTGTTTAGTGCTCCTTAATGTCCTGAAAACGTTTTGGTTCAATGTGGCTATATATTCATCATATCCATCAACTCCTCCACAGACAGAGGAAATCAAAATAACACACACGAAATACACAAAAACCAGATAGCTCCCATTCTCTATTTTCGAAAGTGCTTTTGTCAGTTATGTATCAAGCTCACCATCGGTGGTTCTCCGTTGTCGTGAAACCATTCACGAGTGATTTTGTCCTCAAATGATCTCCTCCGTAGCCTCGAAAGCAAACGAAGTAGTAGCATTTTAATTGCTTTCTAAGGAAATTGTATTCACACGATTTCTTTATTGTTATTTATATATTGTTACATTTCGTCTGTAATAATATATGAATAAATTATTGATGTCTTTGCAAAAGTTGTTTGCTTCCAGATTCTTACCATTTCTAAGCATTATTCTAATAAACCATTCAAATTGTGTTAAAAATTTCAGGGGACTCTTTAAAAATACGTGGGTACTCCATTTCATAATCGATCTTATTCATTCACCTCATGAGTGATCTTATTCACTCTTGGAATTTCTTCATTAATACGAGGTGATTGCTATCATGATTGATCTTAGTCATTCACTTCACGAGTGATCTTGTTCACACGTGAAATTTCTTCGTTAATACGAGGTGATTATTATCGTGATTGATCTTAATCATTCACGTTGTGAGTGATCTTATTCACTCGTGGAATCTTCTCGTTAATACTAGGTGATTGTTATCGTGATTGATCTTATTCATTCACTTCACAAATTATCTTATTCACTCGTGAAATTTCCTCTTTAATACGAGGTGATTATTATCGTGAGTGGTCATATTCACTAGTGGAATTTCCTCGTTAATACGAGGTAAGGCTATCATGTTTGATCTGGCTCCATTCACTTTCATTTGCACTCTTTATTTCACGATAAAATTTTCTTGTTAATACAAGGTAATTATTATCGTATTGATCTTTATCGTAAATCCTTATGACAACCCTTTTTCGTTTAAATCTCCCCACGTACTTCATCGTTATTGGTGTCTTACAAAAATTTGGACAGATTACAAAAGTTGTGTCACACTGGACGTAGTATTTTTTCATATAGATCCCATGTCAAATATGTTTGATAACTATTTAGACCTCGGATCTGTATACTAGCCTATAAATTACTTACCAGTTAAATTACATTAGGAAGTCCTGCAGACAAATTTCAACCAAGAAAGCCAGAGTGTGAGGAGAAATCGAATCAATCTATACCACAAATTCACACACTCTACAAAACCAACCAAGTTTCATGGGTAAATTAAAGTCAAACCACCTATTTTTGGGATAGAGGGAGTAAGTTCTTATATGGTAATGTTTTCGTTAACTAAAATTTAATACTTTTTCCCATAACATTTAAATATGCACATATTTTCTAAGGGTGTATATTGTCAATTGTTATGCTGTATCTTCTAGTAGTGTCAAATTTTAATTTTATATTCACCACCACTAGATTTTTAAAACTGGAAACGCCTTATACATGCGGATACGTGCATTTCAGAAGTTCATTAATTGGAATCATACTATAAATAAAAGCATCCTTGTGTTAGCTAACAATTACAAATTCCCTGATCCGAGAATCAAACCGCATCATCATAAGGGAATGAAGTGGAATCAAGCCATTCTTCTCCAGTGATGAACTCAGAAACTGTGAATTGAGACGCCTCATCATAATCCATTACATGATAACCCGCCCAAGTAACCCGATTTGCCGTGTCCGCCCCCCGACCACTATTTTCATATTCACCATAATACAACGTATCTAACCCGTCACTTCGACCACCTGTACCCACCAGATCAATAAAGTCATCAATAAAAGATTCCATGATAACCGTGGTCGAGTAATTTCTCCACGGCCTGCCCAAGTAGCTATTTACAGTGTCCAGATTAGAGTACAATTCATCCGTGGCCAGAATGGAACAATTCTGTATGGAAATCCCGGTAGGTTCATCAGGGGAGTCCCTGGATTGTGCGGTGATCACCGTGCCTTGTCCGGGCAATGGCATCCTGGAGATGATGTTACAGCCCTGGAAAACAACAGCTGCATTGCCAAATATGTAGTCTATAGTGCCGGAAATGTTGCATTCCCGGTAAAATTGGCGATATGAGTGGATGTATAATGTGTCTTGGTAGCCACTGATGGTGCACCTATAAACTGCAGCTAAGTCTGCATTGATTCGAAGTGCAACAGCCTGGTGCTTCTCTGGACCGGCAGTGTTCTCAAAAGCCATGTCACGAGCTAGGAAACCCTCTCCAGCGACCGCAATAGGTAATTTAATCGGGGGAAAGAAAGAAAAAGTTTAAGATTTGTAAGATTTAACATAAATATGGTACTATATAATTTTGTTAATTTATACTTGGACAAATGTATACATACGAAGACTGTCTTCTAAAAGTCTGAAAGTGATGGAAAGTTTGATAGATGTAACAATGCTCAACTCAATTCTAAAGTATAAAGCACGCCTATCATGACATTGATGGAGACGATAATAAGTAAGAATATTTATGAAATTTTAATTGGAACTTTAAACTTGTTGATTCAAATAATCCGATTATCAAAAATCAGTAGCTCACTATATTCTGTTTTGTTAAATGTTCTTCGGTATTATGAACTTTAAATTAATTATTTGTTTGAGATTGTGTGTGAACTTTGTATGAAATAATTTTTATTCATTAATTGATCACAGCTGTGACTTGAATATTTTAGTAACATAAATATGAGATATGATATGTTGCAACTTGCAATATACCCACATTGAACATAAATATAATTAGATGGATTAAATTGAAGTTTGATTTCTTTGACTAGATTTTAGTAAAATTAATCCAATATTACGGCGAGACATTTATTTTGACCATTCACATTTTACTCTTCTGGGAATTCTCACTCCAAAGCAAGTGTTCCCGAACTTGCTTTCCATCATGATACAATCCTTAATAAAAGAAGCGGCGTTGCATTATATTGAACTTTTCAGCGAGAACCTCGCTTGTCGATCTTTTATCGATCCTTGATCATTTGCATATTTTAAATACATATTCGCTCATTATTTGACTTTTTAATTTTCTACATCTTAGTACCCATCTTATAAAAAGTTTCTCCAAAAACAAAGCCGCCTTTTACAGTTTAGCGCACTTTTCCATATTTTTAAAAAATCCAAAATTATCTTTTGCCCAAGTAAATACGTGAAGAAGATCTCAACTACGAGCAGACTTTAATCAAATTCATATCCGTTCTTTTTACTTTGTGTTTGAGTCTATGATAGGTACCTCGGACAAACATCCGCCTACACATTAAACTTAGCATTTCTTTAGAGCATCCTTTCTGCTACATCCTTCTCTTTTCCCCATCCATTACACTTATTTAATTAGGTTGAGAACAATTCCAGCGCTGGCTTCATTTAAGCGCTACCGACCTCCGGCTTCCGCTATAGGCGCTCTCCCTGCTTGAGGCATTTGTTTCTTAAAAAAATACTACCCGATCGAGTTTCTCACTTTGTATTGATGGTACAATTGACGTCGTTTTATTCTAATTCACAGATTGAAACTAAACCCGCTTACATGAAAATCCCGTTTAATCTGCAAGTAATCGACCTTTCACTAGTCCCAAGCTTTTTGCGAAACATAAACAATCTAAATTCCACAAGCATTGACATAATAACTCTCCTCTGATCCTCCCGGCACAAATTATAGACAAACTTGGACTAATGGACGAAACCATGGCTAGAAACGCACTAGAACTTCCTTGAGTACCAAGAATCTTGAATTCTTCTACGTGGAAAGGGTGCAAGCACCCAGTGTTATTCGTTGTTGGCTTAGGGGAGTGGTCAATGTTGAATGAAGAGGCTGTCTACCTTTTCGGCTTCACTATTGAAGAAGGCCGGATAATGTAGTCAACGTCTCCCTTGACATAAATGGGAACTCACCGTTGCCGTCGTTGGACTCCAAATTTGATTTTTCGAATTTGATATCATACGTGATCTTTGGGTCCAAACTTCATGATATGCAGGAATACTTTTACGGCGGGAATGTGAGAAGAATGGCAGAAGCATTTGAGAGAAATCTTGGTGTTAGAATGAGTCTCCCCTTTCTTATGGCGATACTGATTTGTCGTGTTAGAATCCGAGTTCCTTTCTCGCTCCATGGTTACAGACTTATAAATTCGCACCCTTGAAAACACAATAATTTGGGTGAACTTCATATATGAAAATGTCTTACGAGCTTGTTACCATTGTGGAAGAATTGGGCACTCTATCCTCCATTGTAGACACAGCGCGGAGGCTGCATTAACCAATTACCTTTACCACATTCAGGAGAACAACCAAGACCAAAACCCGAGCACTTTCATGAGCTATGATGTGCCTCTTTGACCTAGAATCATAGATTCCTGCATTGGGGAGAAACGAGGAATCTTGTCATTTATCTTTTTTGATCTCTGGATGGTAGAGGACAATTTCTGCGTGTCCCATGATTACGATCCTAATGATATCAAGATCCTCGTGATGATAGCCATAGCTGACCAACCACCTTGAGAAATGAGGACTAACATCTCGAAAACCCCAATGAAATCCACATTCATGCCTTCAAAGCTGCTCCTCAGGCACATCTATAAACCCCAGCGGTCCAAATCCCCAATCCTCAAACCTCCCAGCCTCCATACACACAAAACATTTACCATCACACTTTGAAGGTATCTACCTCCGTAATTCATTGACTCACATATGAATAATAAGTAGACCCTACGTATTGACCTGTTAGTAGACAACATCCGGTTCCCAAAATTCCAACGGCCGCTGACCCGACCCCTAAGCACGATCTCGTCTCTCACCGCCTCGCTTTAAACCTCATCCTCCATTTCATTAGGGCGACTTCCCATGCCACTTTCAACTTTGAGCTTATAGAGAGAAATTGAGCAATTTTCGTGGGACAAATAGAACTTGCAACTCGAGGGTCTATTCTTGGCGTGAGCCTTCCCAACATACAATAGCAGTGTGGAAGACTGACATTATCAGTCAGGCTACTATGAATATTGGGTAAAAGTAAATGACTCCCTAAGAAGCAATCGTGGGGAATGGAATGAATCAAGGAACTTTCTTTTACTCGGGCTCCTCGGCGGATTGGTTTTGCAAGCGACAGCGATAAAGACTCGATTGATGGTTTGGGTATGTTGACTTCTGTAAAGAACGAATTGAAATCATCCCACAGCCTCGTGATACAAATTGACTCTCAGCCGATCTCGATTTGACCCGCTCTTACATCTTCATCGTGTAAAATTGACCTTATCTGTATTCTTGGGTGGTAGCCCCGAAATGTCAAAAGAATGGAATACAAAAATTGAAGGAAAGATTAAAAATTTCTCAAACATGCTTCAATTTGATGAAGAAAAAGATAACTCCCACTTCCTCATATTTATTTTGGATTAATATGGTAGATTCCCTCGAAGGGGTGTGAACTCCTCGAAGATAAGTGGATGCGGATAATTTCTCCACCGAAACCAAGATAGACTCTTTCTTTGGACAATGAAATCCTTAGGATCGATAGCCAAAGTCAATGTTTTACAACCCTCAATAAATTGAATTAGGCGAATTGGCGTTCAAGCTTTTACTTGTAGATCGATTCTTAATCGATACCGGCTTTGGGGTTGGACAAAATTAATTGTGGATGGAAGAGGTGATATGGTTGAAAAGTAGAGTTTTGTTGGCGAGTCGGGCCAGGTTAAGGAATCTTTGGGTAAGGATGACTGGTTTTGGCTAGTGTTAGACAAGAAGAAAAAAGCGAATCCATGGACCTGGAAATTTGGTCCTCTCAGGTGGATGGAGGAATGGGATGGCGAGGTATGGGTAGCCACAGGCTTTAAGTGAGTTGACTAGATGAGGAGAGGCAGAAGGAGATAAGGCGACCAAATGAATAAAGGTAATCCTAACCCAATCTTATCAAATATGTCCATTTATAAATTTAAAAACTGCACTAGTGTTTTTAATTCAATTAAGTCCACAATGTCTAATTTTAATAAAGGGATTTGGGAGGATGTTCACCATGACACGAATAACGTCGTAATCTTAAATTTAGGCTGGCAAAATTCTCGATTGATTTCTACCGGTTAGGTACTATAAGGCTCATCGAAGCGTTATAAACGGACATTCTTCTAGCAAAATATATGCTTTTCTGATAAAAATGCTAATATGCTTCTTCCGTCTTTTTTATTTCCAATTACTTTTGGTGTTGATGTTATATAACATAGTGGTAGTCTTTAGGACGGGTTTCCTATAATATTAATGTTTCCTTATTTTCCTATCAAAAATCTCGTGTGTTTTAAAATTATTTACGAAATTAGTTAATCCACGATATCTTTGGATGTATATATGGCGCTAAATAAAATCATAGGAATGAAACTTGAAATTACATTGCCAATCAATTGCGTCAGCACCAAATAATTCCATTATCCTTTGTGGAGACTTGACGAAGTGTTAACTTGACATGGATAAATTCACTTCCCTCGTAAAACCGATTCGAGCTTGATATCCTTCATACGACTTCGTTTTCCTTTGGATTTGAGAGACATTCATACTACGGGTTGTCATTACACTTGAATTTGGAAAAGAAATGGCAATGCAATCTTTGAAAAATTGGATCGAGCAATGAGTAATTTTGATTGGAATTGTTTAACTCTGAAGCTACACGCAAAATCCTCCCGATCGAAAGATCGGATCATAGCCTTTAATCATTTCGCTAATAAATTAAATCTTCCCCAGACCGCTTCCAAATTCGAAATGTTTTTCTCTGTTGGACTTTACAAAATTAGTCCGGGAAGCATGGGAGAAAGGAACCTCACAACTCACTGCAAATGCCACTCAAATGCTTTCATTTTCTATCTAAGCTCAAAACACAAAAATGAAATAAAAGCTGGAATTATTCACGCCTCGGATTTTTTTTTTCAAAATGTTAAATATTCAATCCTCCCTCGAAAATCCGCCATCCCCAAACCTCAAAATCAAAAAAATCAAAAAGTGAAAAAAAGTCTTGAATCCAGGTGGATTGCCTTGCTTTGCTCTAAAGAATCTTCTTGGAAACAAAAATGGAGATGTGAACTCTAAATTCTTCATGCTCGTATCAAATACAAATAAAAAATTAGCCAATTTTAGAAATAATTCTGAGGAAGATAACCAATCCTTTCTTAAAGAAAAGATATCGAACCGTTGTATTAATTTCTTCAAAACTCTACATCCCCAGGCCTCAATCAAAAGCACCCATTATTAAACCGTCTAACATACGCGCCGCTTAGTAGTGTCTCGATCTTCCATTCTTTACCGGAAGAAGTGAAAGTAAACTCTCTTCCAGATACTGATCAAATCACATGCACGATGGATTCCCTCTTTGAATTCTATCAAACTAATTGGAATGTTGTTGGTGGCGACCTCCACAAAACAACTATGGACTTCCTTAATCTTTGGACACGTTCTCAAGAAATCAATAACTTGCCCGTTACTCATACGAAAAAATCCCAACTGACTTGATCGAGGATTTTAGGCCGATCGATAACTGCAATGTTATCTACAAAGTTGCTTAAAGTCGTAATTGATAGACTCCCAACCTAAATCTTGGCTCTGTACTTACCCGAAATGGCTTTTGAGGAAGAAGGCCAGGGCAATTTATCTTGATAGCGAGGAACTTCATGGCGCCATTGGCTCAAACATAAAAAAAATAAAAAAAAATGGGCTCGTAGCCATTAAAAATTGACATAATGAGAGCCTTTGGGCGAGTCAATTGAGATTTTGTCATCGTTGTCTGACTAAAATAGATTTTCCTTAACATTGAATAACAATGGGAGTGACCTGCATTCTCTTATGCATATGCTCCATGACCATCGTGTGATCCACGTCGCCATATCCGACATCGATTCTCGATTTTAGTGATAAGCCAAACTACCGCTCCGCGAGCGTCGATGTGGTCTCCGTTAAGGCAGCCCTCTCATAATTCTCTTCGCCGTATGCTCGGGAGGCCTACCACTACTCGTATCCAGTCCAAAATTCAAAATGTTTAAATGAAATTTCTATAGCGAGAAATGGCTGAAATTAATCATACCCTTTTTTGCAAATGGCAGTTTTCTTTATTCACCTAAGCGAAAAAAGGTAATTAAATTTTTTTTGTAAAACACATTATTAATTTTAATAAATCTATTATCAACACCCATTACTTTTTATACCAAAAATCAAAAGATATCATATTAGCGGAAATTAATAGTAACCCCTATTTGGTTTGAGGAATTACCTTGGTATTTTTCTTGATATTAATCGCGTCGGAAAATGTTTTGCAAATATTGGATAAAATAAAAATAAAAAGCTTAAGTTGGAAATCAAAGTTTCCTTAATTTTGTTGAGTGAGTTACCCTCATAAAATCGGTTCTCAATAGATCCTTTATTTATACCATGAGAATCTATAAATTCCCTCTTTACCCGACACTCAGCGAGATTAAGAAAATCCTTGCCCGATTTCCTGCGGTGGCTCTCAATACCATCATTCATTGGATCGTTGAGGCTTTCTACTTGCTTTCGATAAAGAAAAGAGGATTAGGTTTCAAGCATCTTCGCCATTTAACCTTACCTCCTTGTAGGAAACGGATGGCGACTTGTCAACCATCCGGGCGCCCCAGTGAATTCTTTATTCAGAGTCGAAAATCACATCCTAAAAGTTCCCCCATAAATAACACCAAAAAAAATAATAACCCCTCCTGGACTTGGCAAAGCCTTAGATCTAGCCTTGATCAAATTAAAAATCATATAACTTGGAGAGTAGGAAATGGAGAGAACATTAACATCTGGAAGGACCATTAGATCCCGGATTTTCATCCGAACTCTTTGAATCATCTTAGCTGTCGAAATTGCACGTCGACTCCTCGAGGAAAGTCGGTGAGCTCTACGTGATAGTTCCGTTTGGAACACCATTTTGTTGAATAAAAATCTTCCCAAAGAAAATTGTTGAGTATAATCCTCCCTTTGATTAAGCAAAATAGCAACGATGAACTCTTGGCTACTTCCTTTCAAAACCAAAGATATTTGCTCGGAAAATGAATATTAATTCCTATAGACATCTCAAAAATCCCCAACCATAGAAATATTGAGTGGAGACAGAAATAAACTTTGAAATTGAAAATCACTCAAAAATCAAAATATTTATTTGGAAAATCCTTTTTTGAATAGATTAGCGACCTTGAATCACCTTACAGAAAACAAAAATGCACACTTTAAGTGTCCACTTGTACGAAGCTATTGAAACTATTAATCATCTCTTCTCCTTTTTGCACATTTGCCAAATTTACATAGAAACACAATTACCACTTTCAAAATCATTTTCCAGATTCATAAGAAATATTTGGACGTTATCGCCCATGCTCATCAACTCAAATCACGGTCATGACTTTTGTAAGTATTGGACGATTTGGATCAAAAGAAATGACCTTATCTTTAGCCAGTGACCTATACCGAAATATGGTCCATGAAAAATACATGATCTTTGCCTCATAGGTAAGACTTAGCTTCCAATGAAAATCAAAATCATATAACAAATATCAAGATAAAGACATTAAGCAACAACCAGCGATGCCCTCTTAAAAACCATGTGCTAGGAATTGTCGTGGGATGCCAAAATTTGTAATGGTATTTACGGTGGCGGAACCCGTCTTGGTTAATTAGTATGTATCGAGGCGAGAAAGGAAAACAATTGAAGAAATCCATATATTAAATTCTGATGACTCGACTCCCCGACGTGAAGCATTCGGCCAAGTTGTCCTCTTGGCGGCCATCATAATAGGTATAGATCGCGTACTCTTTGTTTTGTGCAATTCCTTTTCTTAGCGGTATGGAATATGCATTTTCGGGAGCGATCGAGAGGAGTAAAGAATGGAGCTCACAAGATGAATTCAGGGATGTGTGCAAGTTGTTTTTTAAGTTTCCAATTAATTGGTTATTTGTAAGCTTGCATTGATACTTCTATTAGCTCCTTTATTGATTCGGATTGTACTAAGTATGGACATTAGCTCTAACATTTGTGATAACTTGAAACAACGATGTATTGAATATTTTTAATTTTTGAATGCATTACTTATAAAAAAATCAATATTCTAACGATTTATTATAAATAATCATTAGTAGTCCATGTGTCTAAAAAAATTGTTCGATCTTTGGATTTTGATGGTTTTCATTTCTAATTTTAATTTAAATGTTTGTATATATGCCGACAATATGTGATAAAATAATATTAAAAGATAATATTTTTTAACATACATTACTATTAACGTTATCAGGTTGATTTGCCTCAAATTATGTAGGAGTTATGTTAAAGACTTACCTGCAGATTGTAACGTCTTTGCTTACAAGTATAAGATGATAATTGTAATATTTTAGTTTAAATTAATAAAAAATAAAATCTTCATAATAATTGTCACTTAATTACGTCGTTTTGCAATAGAATCCTACAAGTAAAATTTTACCACCTCCCCCATGCCTCTTAATTACATTCATTTTTGTAATAAATGCTATCAATAAAGCTAGTTTCTTAAAATTCTTTATATTTCTTTTTTAATACAATCTTGTAAAAGTATTATAGTTGAATAAAAGTATACGTTGTCATTAGGAAATGATGATGTTTGATTCTGGAATATTCATATCGACATAAAAAGATATATAATATATTAGAAAATAAACTAGATAATATATCATTATTATATTAAAGAAACAACAAATATCAAAAATAATTATATAATAAGGCATATTAAAGTATTTATTTACTCATAATCATGCCATATTACATTCATGACATTACAAAAATATTACACATTGTTTCTTTCTGTTGTCTTTATCTTTCGTGGAAACAAAAGCAATATTACATTATTGATTAAGATAAACCATTGGACTAAGACATGTAGTATTTCATAAACTAAATAAATTGATATCACGGTACTATGTTAAAAAGCAACGAATATCAAAAACAATTATCAAATGAACATATTAAGGTATTTCTTTATTGATTAATCATACCATATTACACTAGATAATGAGATTATAAAATATTAGTCATTGTATTTATTCTGGCCAAACGTACCTATAAAACAACATAATGATATTTTACTGCTACTTCGAGGAGATATACGTTACAACTAAGACATATGATATTGATAATAAATAAAATATCACGATACTATGTTAAAGAAACAACACATATCAATCTCGATTATAAAATAAGGCATATTAAGATATTTTTTACTAATTAATCATACTATATTACATTAAACATTGAGATTATAAAATATTAGGCATTGTATTCTATTTCAGCCTTATATCGATAGCACCAAAAGAAACAATATTATTCATTACTCACTAGGCTTGTCACACGATTATCTTTAAATATAATAAATATAAAGACCTCTTTAAATAAACCATCTTATCATAAATCCCTATTCTTAATCCCTAAATTTTTATAAGATCATATAACTATTAGGACTTCTTTCATAGAATTGGAATTGCTATTTTGATTGAAACTAATTATTAACCAAGTCAATGAAACTAAAATTAATAATAGCTCGTATTATTATCAGGATAATTGATCCCACATTGAAATATACCACCTATTATTTTTGAACGCAAACTATCATTATGCTTAACAAAATCCTTATAATAATAGATGTCAGCTTCATCACACACCTATTTCACTATTTTACATATTTTATTCATCAAATTCCTAAAATCCACACAATAATTTGTTACTATTTTTTAGAAAGGAATCTTAATAAATACAATACAATTTGCAAGCATGCTGAGATATCAAATTTTTAATAATTTTATGAGACCTATTGATGTTCACTACCATACTTAAATTTTATTGAAACTTTAATGTCCATAATAAAGCACAATTAATATTTATTGATAATTTCATTGAATATTACATATCCCCCATATGTAAATATGGGTAAGCATTTCTTTTTACTTACAATCCTAAAATATCCTTCTTATAATATTTTTATTGGTTGAAAAATAGTTTTTTAATATTTTCAAAATTCTATATCAATTTAACTAATAAATAAATTCTAACTTTTTTTACAAAAACCGCCTGGGATTCAATAACCATAAAATTCTATCAACAAGCTTACGCTTTCATATATATATTAATAATGTGACATCGCCCTACGATATGTTTGCATAACAAATTGAAATATCAGCAGGAGAAAGTAAATTCAGAACAAATGGATGGTTTTGACTTCTCAAGCTTTAGTCATTAAGGTTGGAAAACCATTGTCGCTTAATAACAATATCGCCAATAATGGGAATTAGTAAAATCGCATTAAAGAAGGGTAAATGGGCACAGACATTATTTCAGGTTGTTTTGTCGTTTTCGATCATTTCGTAGTCGACTTTCGTACGAATCGTCAACAGTTCGTAAAACAACACCGATATTTCCTTCCATTTACTCCGTTAAAATAGAAAATTTCATGAAATAAACTCCATGGTGAGGGTAGTTTAATGCATGCAACATTTTAAAATCAATTTTCACCTACTGACCCCATTCATATCTACTTTGCTTTATCACGCCTTTATTTTCGCCGCTATGATTTATGCTGGCAGCGACTCACTCTAATTTTCATTTAAAATATATAGTGAAATTATTATATAAGCTAAAACACATAGTGAAATGACATGTTATATCTATATTATACCTTGGACAAAGCGTTAAAGACTATGTACCTACATTAAAATGGCCCCATTTTTTACTACAACAGCTACAACTGCAGAGTATTTTTCACATAATTAAAATAAGCACTTAACAACTACTTAACTGCTTGCTTGCGGCCCCATTCCCCACCACAACAAACTCCATCAACAAAAAGCCAAAGCCCGTTAGCCCTCCCCCCCAAGCCACCACACCAGCCTCCATGAGGAAAAAACCCAAACCAGCAGAAAATTATGTGAAATCTTACTCCCGCTATCCCATTTTATTTGTCCAATTTTTCTAAAATGGAAATTCTAAAATTGAGTTCATTTTAGTTCAAATTTATGGAGGAAAATAGAGTTATGAGAGATGAATTTGAATTTTTTAAAAACTTTATACAAAATTAAAGTATACAAACAAAATAAGATAGAGGGAGTATTTTTTTACTCTAATGAAAAGAAAATGCAAATGCAGCATGAAAGATGCTCAATGCTTCGCAAATCAATCTTACCAATTTAGATTGCTTTTCCATTGCCTTAAATCGTGCGACTTTTGGTGCGAATTCTTGCTGCTTTCCGTTTGCGTTAAATTAATCAAAACGCAAATACACTTTAACTTCAACATTTCAACTGAAGAACACTTCAATACTCCCATAAACTACCCACATGAATGGATCAGTAAAAACAAAATAAATACTAAACTAAAACACCCAATTGCTTATTCCTCAATTTTCTCCTATAAACTACCCACATTAATGTTGTTTTATTGAACTTAATTGAGAATTGTAGTTCCTTGAATTCTCTGTTGCTTTATGATAATGTTGGGAGTAGAGAAAGCTTGCTTCAATATGTTACTCAAAGTTGGTGTGTAAGATACAGAAAACTGATTTAAGGCTGCATCTTGATCTTGGTTGCAGTCATTTGTTTGCTATGACCGAGAATTTCAAAGGTTTGTTAAGCTTGAGGAGAGATCCTTGTGAAAGTTTAGGGGAGGGGGTGTGTTAAAACAAAAAATGGATAGGGACTTATTTTAATTATGTAAAATATTTCAGATATCACTTTTATTATTTTTATAGTGTTAGGGTAAAATGATCATTTTAATTGTTTAAATGTGAAAAATTAGGTATAGACGGTTAGGGAGTACTGGAAACCAAGGCAAAAGTTAGAAGGCATTAGGAAAGTACAAAGAGGTGCCCATACATGTTAAAAAGTTTAAGGCCATCGCAAATTAAAAGCGATAATCAAGTCTCAACAAAAGTCTGAATTATATTTTATATTAAAATTATCTTTGTATAATTCCAATATATTTAAAAGATTTAATTTTTGATATTTACCCTGATAAATTAATAAACATGCTATATCGATTTGTTATACATTTGATATTTGAGTTAACAACTTGTAATAAATACTAAAAAGAACTTAAATATGTTGTTCCTGCTTTTGATATTAAAATTATTTATTAGTTACACCAATAAATTATACTCCGTATTATTTTAACAAAATTAATAAGTTTCAAGTAAAGTAATTTTTTCAGTCACTAAATGTTAATATTACTTTTTTTGAAGTTTGAATGGTATTTCTTACTATTTGCTTCATATTCAATATTCTACTTTTTTTAATTATATTTTAAATGGTAGAATTAAGTCAATAAATAAATTTTGTATAAGTTAGCAATGGAAATGCATTTTAATAAATAGTAGATATCATGTTCACAATTAGTACTTTCATATATTTATTGTCATAGCAGTGTGACTCTCTTCATAGATAATTTAATATTATCATTCAAATTTATCACAAGAAATAGGGAGAATAAAATATGAATCCTAGATTTTTTTTAATTTTAATTTAGTCCCTGAATTTTTCATATTATCATAATAGATCATTAAACCAACTTACTCAATTATTATTATACCCTCATATACTATTTAATACTTAATTATACCTTATAATTAACCTAATTATACTTGTATAATGCCAAAATATTTGAAAGATTGATTTTTAAAAATACTAAATTCAATTAATACAATATATTTATTTATATGATCAATTTAGAAATAATTAGTTAGTATTATTAATATGTAAAAAAATAACTAAAAAATGAAGTTCCTTTTTTATATTAAAATTATTTATTCGTTGTAAAATTATTAATTTATATATATTCAATATTGTTTTAAGAGTTTCAAATAAGAGTTCATAAAAAGATTAAAGTATAAATATGAAAGAGTATAATGATTAATAACATATTTGATTTTATGCTAAGGAACACAATTCACAATTAATATATAATTAGGGACCTAAAGTGACAATATTGAAAAATTAGAGAACCCAATTCATATTTAAATAAAGTTCGGTAACATATACATCTTTTACCCTATTAATTTTAGAATTTATAAGATTCATTATGCTTAATCAATGTCTACGTATGATTTTATAAAATCATACTGACTACGTAATTAATAGTTAGGATAATTAGTTAAGTCGGAGGCGATGATCGTATCAAGATTTACGGGTTGATAGGACTTGGAATCTTGGCAGTGTTGAAACTTCTCTCTGATCGAGGCGGAATACACCCGGTTCCGCATTGATTCTAATTCTGATGATATGCCTCTGTGGAAGCTTTCAATGATAGCGATTTAGGTTGTAGTCAACATGATGAGATCCGGACAGCCTCGGTGTCGTCCCCTATCTGCACTCAGCCTCTGGGTCTCTTACATTCTAAAAGATGTCTTTCTTGAGTGGCGTATCTTGAAAAGTTGGCTTCCTATTGACTCTCCTCCGTGCCAAGGCATTGATTTACTACAAGTGTCGATGTTGCCTTGATGTTGAAAGCCCAATCCATCTTCTTCCATGATCCAATTTGCTATTTGAGTGGGATCGTTATCTTGGGATTTTTGGATTACGGAGCTTGATTTTCACTCGTATTCATTTGGTTTTAAAGCACAGAGTCTTCTTGTGTCGAAAGGGTCATATCAATTAAGCCTCGTACTGTGTGTTAATTACGGTCATATGGGTTGAGTCGTAATAAGGCTAAGCATAGGAGGCACGGTGATAACTTCATGGGATTGTCCGGTGTGTGTCGTTGCCTTGCTATCGTTGTCGTTCTACGGTATGATGCGATTCCAGTACTTTGGAAGGGGACCTCGGGGTAGGTTGCCTTGTTCAATGTCCGTCACTTCGAGCAGCGCCCAGAAGCCGATAGATGATGTGATTAAAACCTCAGAGTGAATTAGACATAAAAGCGAATGTTGGCGGTGCTTTTAAAGATGTAGGGGCACTTGGTGGCGTATTCGGGGCCATTCGGGGGTGTATTGTTATGGTTGTGGCCTTTTATTTGCCCGCCTCCTCTGCTTTGGATGTTGAACTTCTCGCGGCCTATCATATTTTAGAGTGGTGTGTCTCAGCCAGCGGATGCGGGTGGAGGCAGTTCTGCTTCTTTCCGGATGTTGCGTGCTGGAGCTGGTTGGCCCAGGCGAGGAATATGGTGGTCAGTTATCTCTTTATTGCGGAGTTAGCGGTTGGGCTGACCCGTGTTGTGAGAGCCAAAACAGTGGTGATTGGGTGGCTAAAGCGTATCGGATCGCCGCTCCTTACTCACAGCGGTCCAGAGGTGGATGGCAAGCTTAGATCATTATGTGCTCTTGAGAGTAGAGTGTCCACATGTCAAGTGACAGTTGCAGTTCTGGTTTGACTTGGTATGTTGTTTATCTTTTTTTGTTTTGCAGGGTTGCAGTTTTGAAGGTCACCCGCTTGTGGGTGTTATTTATTTTGTATCGGTTTTTACTACAGTTGGTTTGTTTTTATCGGTTTCGGCTCGTGTTTGGTTAGTAGCCTCTCTTATTAAACTACGATCTTAGGTTTTAGATCTGATTTAAAGGTTTTTATTTTGCTTCTTGGTTTTTCCCAAAACGATGTATTGACAATTTTTATTTTAGTGCTGAAAGCTCGAGGCGGAGTTTAACTTAAAAAAAAAAATTTGTTTGATTTTCATTCATTAAAGAGAGAAAAGACACATTTATAGCAAACTGAAATAAGAAATTAATATGATTAAAATCTGTCAATGATTAAAAAACTATAAAGGATCGAATAATTATGAAGACTCAGATAATGAAAGACACATTAAATGATAAAATCTGTCAATGATTAAAAAGCTATTAGGGATCGAATAATTATGAATAAAATAAGTCATAATTTATTATTAATATAAAAGGATAATTTTGAAATTCACTTATATAGTTAATATTAATTATTACAATTTAAATATTTAAAACATAAATAGTTAAGTTAAAGTAGTAGGAATTTACCAATAGTTGCAGATCTAAAAGTAGTCCAACCATCAGCTACACTTCTTTTCCCTGTAATCACAGTCAACTCAGCTCCATCTCCAATTAGAACAATGTTTGTTTTCCAGCTTGGAATCTCTACGTTTTCTTCATAAATTCCTTGTTTAACGTATATAATCACTCGATCATAACTATTGTTTGGAGCAAAGTTTATTGCATCAGTAATGGTGGAAAAATTCCCTGTTTCATCAGCAGCTACAACAAGATAATCATTTAGATCATATTCATCCTGCAAAATGCGCCTATGTTTTCTTGATAACCATCTAGGAAATTGCAAAAGTCTCCTGTTTTTCCTCCCTTTTGATGATCCCTTTGTCTTTGATAGCAAAGAGAGGGAATTGCTTACATATTTGTAAGCATTATCTAAAGAATTCAAAAGGGTTGGTTTTGCTGACCCTGATGCAGAGCTTAACCCGTTTAAGCAAGTGATCTTGTTCGTCAAAGCTGCACTGAGAAAAGTTCTTGCATCAGCTACATTTCTTGACCCAAATGAACCCATTTTTGAAACAGATTTTTTGAGAGCAGAAACTGTTGTTTGATGAAGTTCATGACAATCTTGGAATGTACCCTTTTGCTTTTCAATGATGTTGTTATAACCACCATTGTAGAATAGATCAGAGATTTTTGTTGCTTCAGATAAAGCTGTCTGAAGAGTCTGCAGAAGTGAATTTAAGAGGTGTGGACCAATGTTTATGTCTATGGAGAGCTTCAATGTCTTGAAACAAGTTTCAGGGTAAGGTGTGGATTTACAAAGAGATTGAATGTAAGAGAGATGGATTTGTAAGGAATTGGTGGTTGGGGAAGGAGCATGACTCAGGCCATTTGCTGAAATGAAAAAAATTATGAACACAAATAGAAAAATGGAGTTGAGAGAAAGGGAAGACATGATAAATCTTGAGAAAGAGAGATGCAAGAATCTTGATTTGGTGTTTAGGTTGTTTATAGAGAGAATTTCTGATCAAAGAGAGAGATTTGATTGGGTATAATGTTGGCGGTTCTTGGATATATTCAAGTATGCTGTGTTTGAATAAAATATAATACTTGCTTTGGTGTATATAGTGCATTTATTATGGTACTGGGAACCATTTGAAGCATATAATAATGGTCAAATATGGTTGCTCTTTTTCTATATGATTCACGAGATATGGGAATCCTTTTGTCATTTATCGCGTTAATTTGGATGTTTATCACGGGGGCTTGTATATGTGTATGTTTATGCAGTTAGTACTGATGAGCTAGTAGACGTATAATATTTTTATATGAGTAATCAGAGTTTGTCAATCCTAGATCAAACATTCCTAATTAGAATTTGGGTCACAATATCGTATTGTAGTTCTGCACATAAAAGTCTATTCATGTTATACATTGGGGTTTTTTCGTTCTCAATCCATAATCAGTTCATAGGGTTTTAGAATTTATATCAGGCGGAGTTTTCGTGAAATAAATTGTCCAGGAACTTAAGTTTAGAATGCGTAAAAATGAAAATCGGCTTATGTTTGTTAAAATCGCGTTGACCTTGGTTCAGCTGGGTTGTTTTCGATCGGCGATGTCGCTGTAGGAAAAATTTGGTCATTCCGTCGATTTGAGGGCACAAATCAAATTTTTCTTCATTTTTGACGCCTTTGCGAGAATATTTGTGTCTTTCTCGAAGTTGTGTGCCTTTAACTCTGTACGTTTTTCAGATTATAAGTTGAAGCTTTGACAAAGACAAAAAATCGATTTGTGACCTCAAATTGGCCGAGTCAAAGTTTGCGCCTACGAGCGTTAGTAATTGAAAAAGCGATTAAAACTTTGAATTAGAGTGATTGAATGAGAATTTTTAACGAACGTGCTGATCTTTGACGTCATTTATCTTTTTTTAAGACTAGTGAAAAGCATGTGCTTGGCACGTGTTTGAAAATAATAAAAATTGTTATTTTTCAAAACTGTTTTTGATTAATTACTTTAAAAAAATAATATGAAATTTGAATGACAACTTTTTTGCCTTAGGTTTTAATTATTATTAAATTGATTTTTTTATTTACTAAACACTTCTTATGACTCTTACAAGAATACCCTTTAAACATAAAAAGCATTATTAAACGTCATCCTTCTTCTTCGACTTATATTTTCATAATTCATGGACTATTATATATTCTCTCTCTTTCTTGTAAACTTCCATTTGAAATTCATCTTTGGTATCGTCATCTTACAAGAGAGTATTTTTATTACGAATTCTAATAAATATAAAACGATATCATGTGTTTATTTTAAAATATTATTTTGTTTTAATTTTCATGATACAAATAAAGTGTTCTTATGATAAAAGCTATATTTTTAAAAATAAAAAGTCAATGAAAATGAATATACTAGATTCTTCGTAATAAACTGAAAGTTACGGAGTATAACATTACATGGACATACTACTATGTAGTAGGGATTCCATGCAAAATAAATTTATTGTACTTTATCTAGCAGTTCTCTTTATTAACACACTTTTTTTGTTTAATCTCCAATTTTCACTGCAGAAATGAAGGGTTACTTTTTTTTTCATTATTAACATACTTCAATTATTTTTAGTAAGTACCATCTACAATTAGATCCATCCATAAATGATAGGATAGTTTGATTGTGAATGATGAAAATTAAAACTTTATGATATTAATTGATATATTGGAATTTAATTTAAATCAAAATTATGATTAATGTGTACTATGTTGAAATTTTATATTTTCACTTTATATATGTTTTTAAAAATATTATTGAATAAATTCGTAAATATTTGAGTTTAATGTTTAAGAAGTCAATGTGATTGGCCTCGCGATCCTCGGGACTATGTGGCCCTCCTAGGGACTCCACGTTTTCGAGAACTTCGCGTGGGCGGATCTTATGCGCTCTTAGAACCCGGATCTCCCACTAGGGCTGTCGGCCGGACGTGTCCATTTTATCAACCCTTGGTGCCGCTTTTCCTTCCAAGGGTCCGGAGTTGAGCCAGCGACCACTGCTGGTGGCTAATTAAATGCATAATCGTCCCTCGAGCCCGTGTCTGCGTAAATCTCCGCTGCCAGCGGGGCCTCGGATCCGTGAACCGGGCTAAAGATTACACAGTTCGTTACCTCCGCTGACAATTGGCTTGTGGGTAGGACATTGATGCCGTTCGGTTATCTATATCTAGCTCCGTACACAGATCCTCAATCTTTCTGCCTGTAAATTGGGTCCCATTCTCCGTGACCAGCACCGGTGTACCCCAAACCTTATGAAGGTTTCCTTAGGGAAGCTGGCCCTTACTGCTCTGGTCACACCCGCGTGGCATATACATTTGGACAGCGGTTCTTAGGAGGAGGAGTCTCACTGCGTGTCGACTCCCAACAGTAAAATGCCGGGCAAAGCATGCAGGCATTTCATAAAGGGGTTGGTGCGAATCTTAGCGTGTCTTTGGCAAGAATCGTACTTCCTTCGTGGTCTGGACATGGCAATTGAGGTCGAGAATATTCCCACGACCATAGGATCTTTTGTCGGCCGGCCCGATCTCGCGTTGATGTGCCCCGCGCGTTCCCATGCAACATTGATACGGTCCGGTTTTGATGTGGGCGGATCGCGAAATCGCTCCGAAGTCGAGCTTGTCGCGCGCTCAGTATGTGCTCTGAAACAAGGACGGTTGCACGGCGGAAATATTCCGGCAATCGCGTCGATGTAGCGGATCGAAGAGTTTATTTCGAGGAAGATAGAGTATTTGGGTATCAAAGTGAACTTATGACCTTGACCTCGAGGTTTACACATTGTTGTTTGAGCAGTTCTTTTTAATTGACGTGATGAACATTCATTTGATTAATGATTATGCGGCTCGTTAAGGGGATAGATGTAATAATAACTTATAATTACCGCATGGTGCCAATCGAGCCGTTGGATATATGATGCTTCTTATACTTTGGTACAGACGGTCGAGCCCTCACAAGGTGGGCTTTGGCATTCTGGCCTAGGTGAGTCCCGAGTCCAATTATTTGATTTTTGACCATAATGCTTAACGATGAGCCCAATCCCGGCTTGGGCCATCTGGATCAGCCGATTGATTATGGGATTATCAGCAGCTCGTAATCCTTGCCGCACAGGTCACGCGTCGGACCTAAAATGATCTTTGATGCAAAGACCCTATCAGCCAAGGTATACACCGAGCTACGCTACGTATTTTATTAGCCGTGAGATCTCGGGTAGGACCCGGTCCTTAGGAAGTCGAAGACATCGATGCAGTGGGGTCCTCGCTTCAGGGACATCGTTTCTCGTTATCTCCCACAGTGGGAAGGGCATCTTTGACCCCCGTTTCTACCACCGTGACCTTAGGAGGCGTTCGTACTCAGCCGTGTAGTGAGACAGAAATGTAGCCTCTGGTTCTTGAACATGTTCCATGTGAAGAGAGTAGAAAATTTTGCCCGATTTCCATACCGCCCATTGGGTATCACCAACCTTTCCTTTGTCTCTTCAATCTTGAAATTGTCCTCCACATGCCCCACCAATAGCTAAGAATTCATCCATATATGGATGTGTTTTCCCCAAGCATTTGTAATGTGAGTCCGTTGACAAGTCAACCATCTTCATTGTCGTTATTTGTGAAGGCGGGCTTACAGGCATACTCAATTTTGTTGCCTCGAGGGGACCTCATGATATCGACCCGATCTGCGGGATTCTTTACCGTCTATATACAACTCATAGAATCTCTCTTGAGTCTACATTAGGTTGACCAACTGAGTGTAACTTCCTCCGAGGTCATGGAGTGCGCTAGAGCCGTGAAGTTCTTGGGCACAGGCGCTTGATACTTGTCAGAGTGGCAATTCGTCCGTATATGGATGTGTTACGCTGAAAGCATTTCTTAATGTGAGTCCATTGTGAGTGCTTAAATGCTAGAACGTTATTTGTGGTATGAAGGTGAACCTCGAGGCATCTCAATTTTGTTGCCACCAGAAAGGGGACCATATGATATCCCCGACGCCGATCTGGGATGCGCACCGTCTACATCTGACAACAGGACTCTCTTGAGAGTCCTCTGTCAGTTGACCTTTAGGGTGTGGGCTTCCTAGAGATTAAATGGGTACTTATTTCGACCATGAAGTTTGCTAGGCTGGGCCTTGATACTTGTCGTGGAGCATAACGGAGTCAAACTTACTCAATGATTCGAAGGAAATTTGTTGGGTTTTCGAGTGGCGAAGAGGCGATCCGTGATCACCTCCACGGAATCGTCTGGTAAGGCTGAGCCAGGCGACCATGAGGCGTCGCGGCTTCTCCGTTTGAGGATACGCATGCCAGCTCCCTGCATTGACTCTGCTTGTGATGCTGCTAGACGCTTGGCCTCGCTCCCTTGCTCCGGAACAACTGCTGCTGGCCACGACTCCGAGATGACGAGATACGGTTGCGGGGCATTACGTCCGGCCGGGTGAGAAGGCTACGGGGGCTGGAGGTACTTGCGGAAACTCCAAGAATGAATGCTGTAGTCGGGGAGGTCGCAGATTCGCTTCCCACTTTTTGATGCGCTTGAAGGGTAGGGTCCGATGCATTTCGATGCGGGCCTAGTCCTGCTTACGTGATCCTTCCCGTCAGGCCATGTGCCTCTTTCTAATTCTTGGGGCTCTGCGTAAGCTTGCTTGCATTTCTAATTTTATGCGGATTTGGCTCTGATGCTCCTACTGCACCGTCATGTACCCGAGGAACTTTCCCGAAGACACACTTGTCCGGGTTCAATCTTAGCTTATTCTTCCTCAAGTTCTTGAATCTTTCCCTGAGGTTCTCGTCATGATCCTTAGCCTCCCGGCTCTTGATTAACATGTCATCCACTTAGACCTCCATATTCCGTCAATGCGGGTGGAGAACCGCATTGTTGACCGTCGGTTGATGCGTGTCCCTGCGTTCTTAGAGCAAAAAGCCCATCAACTCCCGACAGTAGATGCCGTACTCGATTCTGAATGCGGTCTTCTCTCGTCCTCCTCTTGCCCGTGAATATCGATGATATCCCGAAGGCGTCAGAACTCCATGTCTTGTACCATTTGGAATCTAAAAAGCCGATCCAATGTTAGGAAGAATTACTTGATCGTTGGGGCGTCGCATTGATGTTGGTGGAGTACGTACACATCCGCCATCTCCCGTTTGGAACGGCACAATACAGCGTTCTGATCAAGTTGGGAACAACAACTCCCGGATGGCATCTGCCCCAGGGGAGACTTATCCACTTTACTCCCGGATAAACTTTTCCGTTCTCCTCACGAGAAGGTCCTCTTACATTTTGATAGGCTTGTAGTGTGGGTACACATACAATCTATGGATTGATACTTCCAGATCTACTCCTGGCATGTCGTTTGGCTCCCATACAAAAATATACTGATACTCTCTAAGGACCCATATGAGCATCACTTCGTGCATTTCCCCTAGTGTCGTATCGATCTTGAATACACTTGGAGTCGGGATCTCGGCCGTGAACGCTCCGTCTTGCTTACATGCAGTGCTCAGCTGCTTGGGACTTTCCTCAGGGAGCACATGCAGTGCTGCGTACGTCTTTGGTGTGCTCACTAAAGGGATCCTCGTGAGGAACTGCTACATCCCTCAATCACTTTTGAAAGAACAGGATTTGGGAATTGAGGAACCTTTATAAATCGTCATATATATCTCTAACTTTTACATAGGCCCGTCTGTGCTCCGGAATCTCCTCCTCCTTCTTCCCGAGGATGGCGTTTACCCTTCGATGATATTGGGAGGCCGAAACACCTTGACTTGTTTTTGTCAAAGCGTTTGTTCACACTTTGGGTTTGTTTGTGGACATATTCCTTTTAAGCGCCCGCCACGGATGAGAACACCGATCTACGATCAATCTTGAGGTGTCGGCAGCAATTATCATGTCGTAATGTCCATAATCCTTGTGATATTTGCTCATATCCCTCTTGATTTGAGGGTTCTTACGCGAGGAGGGCCATTCCTGGCATCCAACATGCCGTATCTCAGAACACATTCCCGGATGAGGTCTTCAAGGGGTTAAGTACTAAATTCTTGATCGTTACCTCGCTTCCCGCTACCGGGTCCTCTTAGAGGCATGAGAATGCGCTACCGTAAATCATGCACAGGTAGGCTTTATCGGGTTCTCGAATCCTGTCCATGTACTCCGTCTTTTGGGCTCGAGAAGCTACTGCGCCCGAGGAGTGCTCGGCCTCTTTGCAGGACCACTTCCCAGCATGGGTTCCGGTGAACTTGTTCTTGAGCTCTTCGCAGGATGTAATACACCTCTCCCGGCAAGCGGATTTGAACCATTTGCTTGCGGGACCTTGAGGTTGGAAGGGAAGGCTCTACAGTACACCTGCTATGGGGGATGATGGAAGAGACGTACGGATCCAGTTTTCCTTGTAAATTTCATTAATGTGGGAGATTAAATCCGTCCCGGGATAACATTTCTCGAGTATCTACAGTGAGAGAAAGGCCGGACCTGACTCTGTGAAGTAGTACCTCATCGCACACGCCTGCGCAAGTCTGGTAGAGAGGGAATCACTTGCGGCAAGGCGGCACAACATACGCATTTGGGGTGGTGCTACTACCTCGGTCTTTGGGCATCGTATGGGTATGCCGTCACCCGAAGAATTTCGTTGCCACGTCCGGTCCCGGGAGGCGAGTGGATGGTGATAACTTTCTTAATGCAAGTCTCCCACGTAGTTTGCCAATGACCTAGTCGGTTTGGTAGTGGACTGGATCCGCAATCTTTAAAGTTGTGCTTTGATACGCTTTGAGTCCAAATGGAAGTGCACCAAGCAAGGTGGTTGCTTGCTGACTAGAAACACTCCGGCCAGTCAAGTGTTAAAGGATCGAGTCTAATAAGAGTTTTTGGGTATCAAAGTGAGCTGCTGATTAGTCCTTAGGGTTTACCTTTTATAGTTCCTTGGACAATTATTTGGCGGAGCCTTGATGGCTAATGGCTTGTGGCTCGCTAAGGAATTGATAGTATGATCTTGATTTATCTTCGTTATTACTCCTTAATTAAGCTCGTTTGTTAGATTTACCGCTGCATTTCTCGCTGCTCCCGTAACCATTTGAGCAGCTTGGCCTTTAACATAAGGCTTCGCCGCTTGGCTCGTCCCCATGTGCCCTAAGTCCATTTATTAGATTGTTTTATCATTTTGGTCCCGTATATGAAGGCCCGATCATCGTGGGTGATCACAGGATGACCCGTTTGTTATGGGATTATCAGATCATGTTGAAGAGAAACTTCGATATGATAAGTATATGACTCCTGCCATAGAAGACAAAAGCCTTATGTTGTCTACTATGAAGTATCGTCTCAGTAAGTATCATGATGTAAGAGTAGATCTGATTTATGCTCAGTTGAAACTCTCATTCATGGAAAGGTTCAAAAAGGATAGGAGCAACATATTTCATGCCCTGATTGTCATGAAGGTTGGAGAGACTTATGTTTCGAAGATGTTGAGATTGATTGAGTTACGCCGGTAGTCAGGAATCTCAATTTCTTCGGAGTTGAGCCTAAATATCATCATGAGGACTTACGCTAGTAAGATATCCAATTCTATTATTGGGTACAACATATATGAAATGGAGAAAGTTATTGCTTCGATTCATAAGATGAACTTTGAGGATAAGGAGAAGCTTGCCGAGAGTTCCGCCCCTTGCAGTTTTAGGGAGACAAACTACAAGAGATAAACAAAGGAAAGTAGGGCAGTTATAATGATGATGCATGTCGTAACTACTTTGGTCCTTGCTTTTCCTTGATAGGTGATTGATCACTAGATCAGCTTGGGAGGCGATATAGTCATGTTATGACTTACAATACTTCGCATTATGATACGTTAATGCTTGTTGACATTAATCGTTGTACTCACATTTTTTAAATGTACACGACCATTAAAGTAGAAGATCGTTGGAGTTGGAGTGGACAATTTGAGGCGTAAGTTTCCGACTAGAGGACCAGTTTTTGTCGTTTTGCATAGAATACTATTTATAACACATACGGTCAAGTTAGCTTCATGCTTTGATCAGGAGTGCTGCTTGTTTTGAACATAAATAATATTTTATTCTTTGATATACATTCAAATTAGTTGTTTATTAGTCTCTACATAAAAGTTGCAAATGACACTATATCTCTATGATGTTAGTTGGACAAAGATAAATAACCATAACTTGTATGCTCAAAAGGATTCAAATATGATGACTTGAAACCTAATCCCCTAAGGCAATATGAATGTTAAAGTAGTATTCACATAAATGAAAGATCATAGAGATGAAATCTTTGATGTCATATATTTGGAATAATATAATTAAATGTGAGTAACACTTGAATGTTTGGAGCAACATATTTATTAAAATCATAAATAGAGATTTATGAGATCAATAAATAATAGAAGCACTCTCACCTTATGGCTAGTATAATAAATGAGTAAAATATAAATGTATATATTTACTATTGTATTTTTAGAAATACAAAAGGAATGTTTGAATAGTTCAAATGAATGAGACTTGGCTTGGAACAAACATTTAACATTGTTTAAATATTAAATAAGTTAGATTTAAAGACGAACTAGTTTTATCTACCCCTCGTGAATAAATATTCACTTTGACATAGCTCACACACTAAATAACTGTATACTCAACTAATCAACATCTTGAACATCACATAAAGATGTGATATGGAATTGTACCATGATTGTCAAGTTCAAGGCCTTATAAAAATTTCACCCAAGTCAAGAAGTTGACAAATTATAAGACTTAAACTTGAGATATTTGTTACTACGATGGTGATCCCAATCAAAGGTAATATTTTTAAGGACACAACCATGTACAACAAAGATGATGATTTAGGATTAGTCTGATCTGGAGATAGATTTAATATACCAAATACAGAATTGGATATTGACATATTTATTCCAAGATGATTTATTTAGCGAGGAGTAAATGAATATCATAACATAGATGATTAGTCGAATGAAGATGTCAATGTTTATAGTATTCGACTGATAAAAAAAACTTTTCAAATCAAGCTGATTCTTGTACATAAAATTATTCTCATTAATCATGATGTTTACGTCGTCGAGATTCTGATAGTTGAAATATCGTAAGTTAATGAACAATTCAAATAAGTTTGAATTCATTAAAAGAAAACAACATTCTTGTAGAGACGAAGGTCGAGAATGAGCTATGGCATATCTGCAATTAGTGTATGAAGACGCTCATGATGTAGAGATAGCCTGTTACATAGGGAATTAGATTGTGTCTGAGTTTCTCCCATAAAAGATCAAAGGGATGACTCGATTAACATAGAATTCACGGAATCAGACTCGATGGGTTGAGTTATGTTGCTTACAAAGGCATGAAAACATGATCGAGTAGTTTAATGAAAAAATCATTTCCGTGATATCTGACTATTCTCCCCGCATTGTAAAGTTGTATAAGAAGAAAGAAGAGCGATGAATATGAAAAGGGAATTCGCGTTGTACTAGTTAGAATTAGCAGGCGATAAATACGGTTGTGAGCAACTTGTCATAGGAACAACTAGAGCACAATAGATGGTTATAAGTACATAAGCGGGAAATGCCGATTTACAACCTAATAAGTTGTGAATAGAAGCCGGAAGTCAGTTATAACTCACAATAGTGATGTTGAAAGCTTGCCTAGCTTGATGTCCCAACAAAGGTGTGTTATCTCTAGTACCTTACTCAAGCTAGAGGATCAAGATCTCATTATTGATCCGAATATGTAGTCAGAAGATAACACTTGATTCAATAGTTGAATGAGGATGTACATATGTACATAAGGTTGAGAACAAAGAACATTAGTTGACTAGATAGTCCAACTAATCAATCATAGTGGTATAAGCATGATAAGAAGGAGTATCGTAGTTTTCTCAATGCTCAAAATAGTACTAGATTTAGTGGGACTTCATTTAAATGTCGCAAACACCTCATTGTGTGACAATGTCTTGAATTTGAGCTTCCAAATTCAAGTCCAATATCATTGTTATGAACATTGTACACCTTGTTACTATAAGTAAGGAATTTTTTATTTCATTTGGCAATCTGCATTTTTCTCGAGAGGTATTTGGATACGTGATCCAAATAAGAAAACCTTTAACACGTAGAGAAAAAAATAAGATTGTTTGGCCCTATTTAGGTGTTCCTTGATTGGAATCAAACACAAAACGACTAGTATGTGCTTGATTGTGTTAATCAATTTTCTTGGATCAAGAGGGAGTAAGGATACTCTAATCAATCACATGGGTTTACGAGCGTTGGAACCGTTTCAAGCTGTACTACTAGAACTTGACCTTCATGACAACTTAGAAAATAGAATATTAGTGTCCTAAGAAGTTTATCACATGTCTTATATTGGATGATTATTCTTAGACATGGGTAATAGGATTTTATCGATACTGGAGTCATGTCCTTTGACCTTATCAAACGTCCTCTATAACAGGAGCATTATAACGACATTGTGTTGGGTATACTACAAGAGTATAAATACAAAGATCTGGGTATAATAGAGAGTTCATATAACCGCATATATCGGTAGATTTTTGGAATCATGGAGAGTTAAGGGTCATCTGGTGCCTACCACCAGCCGTGAGCAAAATATCTCATTAAATTTGTTATTACCAAGAGAACTACTGGTGCAAGAGTTTGGTTACATAAATATTACCATTGCTTGACTGCTGGAAATCATGTATCGAAGGAATTGTTTTGATAGAATATCGTAAAATAGTCCAAGGACAACTAGGAGTGTTGGAATCATGACATATCAGATCTCATGAAAATTTTCGTTGAACAACCGATTTAATCATTCAAAACTATAAGTTAAATATATATTAATTGTTGGATAATTAATATTTAGGATTTACCAGTATTGCTATAAGGAGTTATGATGGCTTACTAGGTTTGACTCACAATCTATATATTAACATAAGAATCAATCAGTATTATTTAATAAATTACTCTTGTCGATCGGTCCTAACATGTCACCCACAAATAGCAAACCGAACTAATAATAAATGCATTATAACTTTCCGAGTTAAGATGAAACATGAAAAAAATATTTGGGGCAAAAGTCACTTTCTAGGACTTTGGGGCACCTGGGTTGTGGGGAAGGGGCTTAGGTTAGTTTTGGGATTGAGCCCACTCATGAGATGATGTCTATGTATAAAGAACCACCCCTTTCTAATCATTTGCTCATTCACAATTCTTGACTTGACAAGTCAAAGAATTCTCTCTCTCTCTGCCATTTCTCCTTTGTTAATGGAATTGCCCACTCACTTCTATGAAGAGAAAATAGATTTTCTCTTCATTTTTTTCGGTATCACTTTAGTCGTTCTTGTAAAATGCAAGTCGCTCTTGTAAAACGCAAAGGAGAGTTCGGGGTAATTTGCCGGGTGTGGATACTGTGATACCGCTTGGGTATCAGGAGAGCTCACTTATTCCGCTTGCCCCTATTATTATTATTCCTTCGTGTAATTATTATTATTATTATTATTATTATTATTATTATTATTATTATTATTATTATTATTATTATTCCTTCAGAAGAATGGTACACACTTGTAATTTTTATTTATTGTTCTTGTATGTCCGTAGTGTTCATGGGATTCATATCCCCAATTATTTAGAATGTTAAGCTGGATACATATAAACTAAATAGACGAACCTTAATCAGACATTCAAGGGATTCAATCCCGCCATGGCCATACGTGAATCATACCCATACATTAAGCATCCACTAAATCTAAATAATAAGAAAGGAAGAAAATTCCCGATTCTTATTTTGTTGGCTTTATGAGAGATGCAAGGGCCGATAACGGTGGTAGTAGTTATGCGGCAAACTATGATAGGCCATGATTTCGCCTCAATTGGTTAGGATTTCGTGGACGATGAACTTTTCAATTTTTAATTTTATGCATTATTTTGTAATTTCTCCCAAAAGTTTATTAAAATATTAAATTGGCCGCAAATTTGTCTCCAATACGTTTTTTCATCTAAAGTTAACATATCCATCAAAATAGCGGTTATCTCCGCACCAATAATATATATTTATAGGACTAAATGCCAGACGATGCCACTTGGGACCAAATTGCACCGGCCCCAAATTACTATTAATCATTTAGACAATTAGCACAAACAAATTTTCTTTCTTTTTGTGAACTCAATTGTTCAACGGATTTGTAGCGATGACGTTGGTCGCTAAGTGGACAGTCGCGCGTAAGTAAAATGGGAATATTTAAGGGCGTTTTGTTTCGAGGAAGAAATTGGAACAAGTTGTTATATTTTAATACCAAATTTCACCAAAATATCAAATATATTCCAAATGTCACTCTTTAAACTTGTTCTTTGTCAAATTTTATGGTTTCTATTAAATTAGTGACCATTCTACACCAACATACCTTTTAAAGTGGACCAAATGCACATCAAGATTACTAACGCTGATCAAAATTCAACTAACCCCAATATTTAGGACCACAAATTGATAATTAATCTCTGTACTTCCTAATAATGTATATTGAATTACTTGAAGTAGTCTTGTAGTATTATGAATACGTGATTGAATAGTTTACATGTCTCAAGTGGGTCGGTAGATTCCCGTGATGTTTTTGTATAATTAAGGCTTGGCGATACCTCTATATTATCACAAATTTCTACGCTGTCCCCCGAACTATTTTATCTTATCTGGGTAGCCCCCTGAACTATTTATCTTGTATGGGCACCTCTTGAACCGGATTTTGACAAAAAAAAACCTATACCCATGACATTTGAGGCGTGTGGGCTGCACTCTAGGATTAAGTGGAGGGCACATTAGTAATTTCATGGATAAATTAGAGGGCACATTAGTAATTACACATAATGGCTGAAATTTTGCCTATTGAAACCTTTAGCCCTAATATTGTTCATAAAATCAAGAACCTTGTAAATTGAAACCCCAAATTAGAAAAAAACTCCAAATTGAAAATTGAAAGAAACGAACTAACCTTTTTGATGGGGCCATACGTTAATCCGAGTATCAAAAGAAAGGAAATACTATGTTGAGTAGGTAAGCTTTCACGCATAAGAATCTCGGAAGTGTTCATAGATGCCCATATCGGGTTTATGGGTGTTTCATTTTTGGGAGTTGCTTTATTAACTCAGACGATTGCGAAATTCAAGTATGAAAGTGAGAAGTTGGAGAAAGCTGAACAAAATGTATGGATTTTGGGATGTTGAGGGGTTTTGTCAGAGTCCAACTTGCAATTGTAATTCTTCATGCTTATGAAGGATCCCCAACCTTGTTAGATTTAGGGGATCAGAATGTTAGGCTTCAGGATGTTTAACGGTTTTATATAGTTGTGAAAACACTTGTATTTTCCTTTTTAATGGGGTCAAATTTGATGTGTAATGGTGTTTGAAATTTGAAGGAATATATTGTTGTTGGATTTAAGTCTGTGTTGTTTAATGGTGTTTATAATGTCTATGTAAACGATGCCCCCTATACTATTCTCCTTGTACTATAGCCCCTATACTTTACCCCGCACAATTTCTGATGTCCACTGGATGACTGGCCTCTTTAAAGTAAAAACTGATAGTCAAAAAAGATAAAGAAATGACAACAAAAGTACTGAATAAGACATAAGATTCGATTGAAATTGTCGTGGCATGAAAGAGACATAATATTCAATCCATCTAATGTGGTTCCCATTGACCATTAGTTACATAACCAACAAACATCGTTTTTAACCTACCACAATTTTAATGCATTTTAACTCCTCAAAAACAAAAGATTTAAGAGGCTACATTGGTCACATTTCACAACAACAAAAAACAAATCTGCTTCTATACACATTCTCCTTCCTCAAACACTCTAGTCTAGATCTGCCTCTCGACGTGATAACAGAAGTTGGGAAAAGATGTTCAGTTGTTGCTTTTTCTTGCTCCTGGGACATAAATGAAGGTAAGTCGCCAAGAGGGATATTCCAAATTTCTTTGTTGATATTAGATGTTGCGTGCCTCCATCCACGTTTCCTCTCTCGACAAGTCCTCGTGATTACGTGGAAAACACATTTTTCAGCTGATGACAACCCCCCTTCGAGACCTCAAAACTCCTTGTTTGCTTGCATCTCCATAGCTCTCTTAGATACTTTCTTATCATCTTCTTCTCTTCTTTCCGTGACATCTTTGTTCCGACATCCATTAGGTCTGCTGGAAGTACTCTATGTCGGCACGTCAAGGCGATATGAGATCTTTGTCTAGAAAATCGGCCTCTTTCAATGGTCTGCTGTTATAAATAGCTTAACAAGTTGCTCAAAAAAGGAAATCTTTGTGTACATATTTCCTTGGGCCTTTGTTCTTTGATTTGTACACACAAACTGCCAAGGCATACAAGGTACGCCAATCTAATTGCCGCAACCCACATGAACACTCCTTCTTCTCAATATCAACAACCAAAAAATCTCTCTCTAAAATTGTTCTTTTTCTATAATCTTTCAATGGCTTTGTCCTACTTTATCAACCCTTTTTCTTACCTTACGATAAGGGCGTGGACGGCTTCGCCGCTGATGGGTTCACGCCTGTGCTGTCTGGGCGCGTAGAAAGTAGACGAGTCATGCGTGGCAGTAGCAAGTGGGGGTCTCGATCTTTCATCTGGCCGGCTTTTAAAAGGGTTCTACCCCTCTTTCATGCTTCTTTCTAATGGATCTTACGTTTGTCGCTCCAACTTCGTTGAACGTAAACCCTCGGGTCGGTACCTACCAACCCGCGTGTTACGCGGCGGCGCCGAGAGTTTAAAGTATACTGTTATATGGTATGTACTAGGGTACAACCCTAGCTTTGGAGAAATGTCTAATTTTGTGAGGAATCGAATGGCCGAAGCTCGATTGTGTTAAGGTGCATCGAATGGACAAAGGCCTTTTTGTGTTCTGGCTGAGTCTCAGGAGCTTAAGAAAATGGTTTTGGGAGAAGTGGTCCGTGGAGTTTTCACGCCGGCCATTGATTTTGAGGTCGTGGAAGGTGGGGATGCCATTAAATAAACCGGAGGTAGACCATTTACCTATTTGGGTGCAATTTCCGTGCATTCTTCGATTTCGCCTCGAGGCCCTAGTATCATCAAGTAATAAATCGAGTTCCTCTCAGATGCCGATAGACCACGCGCCGGAGAGTTTGTAAGCCGAGGTTGTTTGGCAACGATCGCGGCTGGAGGAGCGTTCCTCGCGAGATATCAGGTTTCAAGAAGCATCGAGAGTCATATACGATGGGCGCTTTGAAATGTAAAAAATGTAGAGAGCTGGGTTACGCGTGAGGCCGCTTCTAGGGCCTCTCGTGTATGTACTCTAAGCAAATTGCGCAATTTGAAAAAGTGTAAACATTGTCAAGCGGGAGGGGTCCGTGCCGTAGTGGGTTCTCGGCGAATTTGGGCGCGTTAACGAGGGACGAAAGCGTCAGATGGGGACTCGGTTCAATAAAGACGCCATGTGAGCTTTTATAATTGTCTTACCCGGGAAGGCCGCGAAAGATACATTGTCGACGCTAGTGTGGGAGGGTCTTTTCACCGATTGTTTGAGGAAGTGGGTAGAAGAGTCAGGCTCCCGAAGTCTTAATACGCCCCTCGATGGTAGCTACACCCACGGCCATGAGATATAGTAAAAGTGTGGTGCATGCTCGTTAACAACAATCTCAAGAGTAGCCTAAAAGCGAATACTACTCATCATCCCCTTTATAAATGATGATCTTAGTGTGGAACGTTAGAGGTCTTAACCCACTTTCACCTCCTCGCCATGAGTTGAGGCATCGCCGGTGATTGAAAGTGTAGACGGAATTACCAGCCTCGGTGCCAAAGTGGTCGAAGAGGGTACGATGTAAAGCAGGCGCCGGGCATCGTGGATCATCTAGTTCGAGGTTCCGTAGAGATTCCTTTCACCGACTGCCCAACCCGTGAAGTCGCTGCACCTGCTCGCCCGAGCTATTCTCGCAGCCTTCTTTCTGCACGGGTATGTCTATCGATCCGGTGCACCCATTTCGCCCAGCGACATTCGATGTTTCCGCTTCAAGTGGCTGACGGGGCCATAGAACGTAGGAGCGCCGTGGAGTAGACATTTGCTGACGCCAGCCTCGACATAGCAAGAGATTGTCCTTAGTATTCCGCAGTGGGCGGAGCTGTGCGACATCTTCACCAAAGACAAGATAGCGGTAGGAGGGTACCGTGAGCCAGAGGACGATTTTGGGAGGCCGCGAAGTCAGGGTCGCGTGAGTTGGTGCCACTTCTCCGGGAGCACGCTGGCGTAGCCACCGTAGCCGTGGCGCGTAGGCCGACAATGCCGCTACTCAAGAGGAGGCACCGACACCCGAGGGTCGCGGGATGTACCTTTGCCGTTATTTGATACGCGTAGGTGCCGTGGTACTTTCTCTCGATTCCTGGAGCTACTATCTCTTTATTTTCCGGAGTTTTGTGCCCCTTTAATATTGCGACACCAAAGAGGGAGGTCGGCTCGGTAGTTAATAGACATTTATATAGAGATTGTCCCTTTAAGAGTGAGTAATCAATTGTTAGTTGTGGATCTACTTCCGCTTGACTGGTAGGATTTTTGATCTTATTCGGGAACGGATCAATGTATATTATCACACCCCAAAATTGATCGCTACAATCTTTTGGCGAGATTATTTTTAAGTAGTCCGGCAGACTGATGTTTTGTTTGAGTGGAGATAGGGAAGATTTTGCCATCAAGTTTTATTTCTCGGCATCGGGAGGCGAGGAAGTTGACGAAGAAAGGCCTGGTGGTCATCCGGGGTACGCTGCCGACTTTGCAGAGGAGAACGTGCTTGCAGGACGCCAAGCAAGCTGTTCGTGAGTATGTCGACATGTTTTCCCGGAGGAGTCAAGCCGTGCTACCACCAGAGAGAGAAGTGAGTCAAGGACAGAGTCAAGACCAGAACTACTTTGATAAGGCTCATGACCAGTGTTTCTCCGGCACACTTCAGTTCTCTGCTTGCGGAAAGAAAAAGATGGTATCGCCGAGGTTGCATCGACTTCACAAATTAACAAAAGCAATTATCACAGCTATCCGTGGTCGAAAGGATAGATGATTTATTTGACCCGCTGAGGTGCCGAGTATTTTCGGTCATTGATTTGAGCATCCGGTACTACCGCTGAGGATTGGGCGAGGGTGAAATTCAGAAATCAGCCTTCATCCAGGGCACTATGAGTTTATGGTAATGCCGCTGGCTCGATTTCAAATGCATGCCAGCCAGTTTCATGGATTTAATGAACCGGGTGTTTTGGAGTTCCCTCGTATCAGGTTTTTATTTACGATACCTCTGATCTACCGAGTGATGTCGGTGAGCACGGCAGACACTTCATGATCGCTATTGAGACACTGGTGCAACACCAATTGTACGCTAAGTTTAGTAAATGTGAATTCTCGTTGGAGTAAGGGCCGCCTGGGCGATGTTATATCCGTGAAGGTATTTGTGTGGACCTCTTAAGGTGGAGGCGTGAAATCGTGGGAAGTGACCTACCAGAAATGTAATCGAGGCTAGGAGTTTCCTTGCATATAGGAGGTTTACCGAGATTTCTCGCTGATCAGCACTGGCGTGACCGATTGACCAGCGGGAGTTCCCTTTATTTGGAGTGAGGATTTTCAGAGGTGTTTGGGAAGGAGTCATGGCCGATCACCGCGACTGTTTTGTATTTCTACCATCCGTGTCCGAGTGGCTCCCTCGACGCCCAACTGTGTCTGGCCGCCAGGTCGGCGTAACGTGAGTACCCCTGCGCTCTGAGAACCATGGAGCTGTCGATTGTTTTTGGCATTAAAGCTAAGCGAGGCATTAACTTTACGGGTTGATGCCACAATTGAATACTCTGTGGGAAAGAAAAACGTAGCAGCGCATGCCCGTAGCCTGAAGGGGAGCGAAGGAGCCAATAGCAAGTAGATGAAATGTACCGAGTCAATTTCGATATCGCGCTGAACGCGAAGCCGTTGGTTTACGGGCGTTCGAATTGTACTTTTGACCGTGATCTTGAGCCGCAGTTAGCATTTAAGCTGGTAGAAAACTCAAGTAGTGTAAGTAAAGAACGTGACGTAGGATTTATAGGTCACGGTAGCTGAGCTCGAGGATTTACTTTGTGTTATGTACCGGATTCGATGAGTCAAGAAAGAGATTCTGGGATTTATAGGCTCATAATGTTTATAAAATACGATCCCGGTAGCACAAAGCATGTGCTGTGGATTGAGGTCGATCTTCCGTGGCCGTGGAAACGGCGAGAAATGCAGTCATTTTGCTTAAATGCAAGTGTTTAGTTTGTTTCCAAAGATTTGAAGGCGGAGCATAGACATCCCGCAGATTTGCAAACTCTTCCCTATTCTCGAGCCGACGGAGAATATTACCATGGACTTTGTATTAGGCTTCCAGTCGCCGAGGCGAAACATTTGTGATCCGTTGATTGGTGATAGGCCGTCGAAGTCAGCTCATTTCTTACCTATTAGATCTCACCGTACGACCAGAGTTAGCGAAAATGTATGCTGTGGGATCAGATCAGGACCGCACGGGTCCCGGTACGAGATTCACCTCAAGATTCTCGAGGCTCTGGAGGCGTCAGACTGTAGCTGAGTCAGTACATCTTTCCATCCCCAGACTGATGGGCAATCAGAGAGGACGATTCAGACTTTGGAGGATATGCTTCGAGTCAGGTTCTCGAGTTCTCGTGGAGTCAGAATTTAATGTGCTGCCTAAGATGGAGTTCGGCTGCATAACGCTTTCATGCTATATCCGTGATGACACCATCACCGGCAGGCGTCAGACGTGGGTGAAAGTGTTCTGACTCCAAATTGCTAGAACGGCTCGGGAGAGAGGAAAGCTTCTATGGTTCCTCGAAGAAGAGAGTTCGGTGGAGAGGATCAAGTTTTGATACAAGAAACTCCGAGGACAGCAGACGCATGTAAGAAATACGTGACGTCAGTGGACTTGTCCTTCCTCGTGGGTCGAGATCATGTTTTGAGGATATCGCCATGAAGGAGTAATGCGGTTTGGGAGAAAGTCGAACCCCCCTGCTATATCTTAATCGCTTTGGAGATCTCGGGCAGAAAGGGACCTGTGATCTTAAGCGAAGGTCATCCGGAGCCGACATTTAATCTACAATGTATTCCATGTGTCGCGCCCGAGGAAGTATTCGATGAGCTCCATTACCTTCTCTAGCCTGCATCGTGGAAAGGATCTACCTTATGAGAAACCGGTGAGATTCTGACCGAGGGAAAAGTGCATTGGTGAACAAAGCTCGGTGGCCTCGCGGAAAGAGTTCAGGAGCCGCAATTCAAAGTAGCTTTTCGCAAGTGGGGAGTGTAAGTTGTTTTGTGCTCTGCTTTTGTACTATAGACTTAATTGTTCCTTTCGTGGGTCTTCTTCTCTCTGGGTGGTTTGAGTTTGGGAAATTTCGAGGGCGAAATTTTTATTAGGTGGGCGGGATCAGACAACCCGCTCGCTTGAGCATTATTGTAATATTATTTTGGGGTTAGAAGTTAAGCTGGGTGTTTGGAGCTTTGCCGGTTAAACCAGATTTAGAAACTTTCAAACCGAAAACCTAAACAGACTTTGCACAACTCTTGAAATATCTTCAAGACGCAACCCTACGTGGTTATTTCATACTCTCTATCCACAAAGTGGATATGTCATCATCATCATGTTCTTCTTTTCCCTAAGTTACGAACTCCTCCCATTTTTCCCCTTTGAAATTTATCTTCCATTCTCCGCCTCATCTTGCAAGTTTTGTCCTAAAAATTCTGAGTAGCTTAGTTCGAGTCATCCTCTACGCTTTTGGTTGCAAAGCAAAGTTCAACCTTTTGGAAGCATTTTTGAGTCCGAGGATGTTGACTTTTGGTTATTCGAGCTGACTTCAGTTCGATAATGATACTTATAGAATTCATCTAAGCTTAGATTATCGTATAAGAGGTGATAATAATCCATTTTAATGGGTCGAAATATGTTGAGAATTATAGTTGACTTTTGTTGACTTTTCAAACGGTTTTAATACGGTAGTTTACCTCGATCTCTTTATTGGTTATTTCAAGATGTAGGTCATGATTTATATGTGATTGGGGAGAATATGTGGTTAAAATGATTTTTATAAGTTTGAGTAGTTAATTGAGTTTCGAGATTAAAAGCATGGTTTAAACGTGATGATTAGTTGTTAATATCGAACGTTAGGCTTTGGAACTGGGTGAATCGAACTCGATCATTAAATGAAATAAGTGGACTTACGCTTGAATAAGATTATAACGGATTTTCCTCATTGGTTATTTTGGGTATAAATATGAGATTAAAATATATAAGTAGAATGTTATATTACTAGTTGTATATTATAAGTAGTAATTATAATTTTGAATGTTTGTTTAGGGCGTGATCGCTGGAAAAACTTTTGTCGCTGACATTGAGTTTTTATATAGCTAGCCGAGGTGAGTATCTATCTCACGGGTGTTGATTAACTATTTGATTACGGATATGTGTATGTGTATATACGTGATTTTGTATGTGTGAATTATATGTTGAATATGCATTGTGGGTCGAAGTCAGTTGGTCGCTTGGCTCCCCGTGGTCTCAGCGAGTCGATAGTGTTTTCGAGAGATGACGAGTCGTGACAGAAGAGTTGTATACGAAAGTTGACGTTGTTTGAGCCGAGTTGGTATTGTCCCCGTATTTTGCTTCCCTGCACTGCTACGATCTCGGTGAGCCTGCTCTGCACTGCTACAATTCGCGATAGCTTATCCTCGACGGCATAAGTTTCTCCCCCACAGTCGAGGTTGATTATATGCGCATTAGTTGTAGAAATTGACTTATATTGAGTCAGGACAGTTTTGAGTTGTTGAGCTGATGAGTTGTTCTCGCCTGATGAGTTGCTGAAGTTGTTGTATCGTTGAGTTGATGTAAAATTATCGAGTTGATTGCCACAGTCGTGTTGGTTGTCGAGTCGCGATGTCGCTGTCGGGCTGATGAGTGTCGACCGGGGTTGTTGCTTGTTATCAGAAGTCTTTTCTTGAAATGTAATGATAAAAAGTTATTGTCGATTGCCATCATCTTGAATGTTCTGTTAGTGATCGACGGATTTGCGAACATACGTGAAATGATAAATTTAAATTGCTAATGACTTCATATTAAGATTTTGGGCTTGAACAATATTATGTACCACTCTATCTATCGTATGCAATATCATCTACTTCGTATTTATCGCGTGATTGGAGGTTAATTTCATTCTTTGAGATATATATTCACTAAGCTTCTCAAGTAGCCTACGCGCCCCTATTTCTCAAGCATGGGCGGCAAATTTCATTGCTAGGTTGACAGGCGCCGTTCGCCTGGTTTGTTGGGCGTTTCAGGCTCAGCTTAGCGCAATGGCTGGTGGCGCTTGATCCTCACGCTCTTTTATTTCTTTGTTGGATTGTGCTGTTAATCGATATTTTTTATTTTGGGATTCTTGTTTGCCAGAGGGCTGATATTTTGTACCGAGAGTTATTGTATTGGTTACTATTACGTGGTTAGACTACCACGATGTATTCTTTTTCAAAAAAGTGTGTTTTTGACAATTGTATATTGTTTTGTCGAAGAGTCAAGACGTGCTTTAAAATTGAATCATCCATCGATTGCGACCTCCGTGTCCAAGATTGGACTATTCTAACTCCTCAGTGGGCGACGACTGGTCGTTAAGCACTCTCAAAGGGGCGCACAACGGGCACGTCAGTGACAATGTCACACTATTCCAACGCGACCGTGTTTTTAATTATAAGATATCGGCTTCTTTTTTGGTAAGTATGTCATTATAAAATTTGTTTAATTTTTGAATTTTAAATTTTTACTAACTTAATTTTATATTTGTTTCAGGACCAATATACTATTCGAGGAGGAACCATTTCTGAACGCTCCTAGCTAATCTCGGGAGATTCAAAACCGTAAGCAGCCAGCGACGGCTAATGCGAAGCGGAAAGGTAATGCTGGCTTTGAGAGTGATAGACGATGTCGCTACAGTTCGGGGGACGCTGCGTTCCCGATTGATCCGTGGATCCGGAGTATATGTCACCTGGATCGGTGCTGTGGGAGTGTAGGCGATAACCACGCAGTCGCATAAAACCGAACGACTGCATGTGGGCTGACAAGACGTGGGAAGCCCCCCGCAATACATGTCCCCGGGAGTTAAAGTATTCACGAAAGTGGATGTATAAGGAGGTAAGTTTGGACTTAATTATTTTTTTTACTATTAAATTTGAATTTTATTTTTTAGGGTTATTAACTATGTATTTAATTGAGTTTCGTGAGAAGAAAGATCAGTTAATCCTTCGAAGACTAAATATTCTTCTTGATCTTAATGTTGCTACATGCGTGACGTAAGAACCGACCTGGGGACATCTCAGAAGTTTCTATTCTTTATAAGTTAACTTTTAATTTTTAATTATAAGTAAGTTTTTATTTTTTATGTTTCTATAACTTTCTGGAAGTATCCGCCTTGTTCGAACGAAGCATTTTTAGGACGCACTTTACAGTTCGCGACGTTAATTTCCATTACGTTATCCGGTAGGAGCACACACGGTAGGTTAGCTTGTCCGTATTGTATGGATCGTATTGGAACGCTTTCTCACTCACGAGTAGGTCTTTGAAATTTTCATGGTTTCGATTAAGCCACCTGCCCTTTTCTTCTTGTCTCCACATCGTTTAGATTTAAAGAAATACATTTGCTGCGGATCTAACTTGTCAAACAAGGTAACAAGAGCGACTTAATGGAGACATTTAAAGTATATAATATCAGTATATCCATTATTGGAGCCTAATGTAAGCTTGGGGGCAGCCGTTGTATGCTGTAAAAAACACGTGAGGTCGGGGTATAACGCTGAGCATAATCGTGGTACAAGAGTATAGCCTCGATTGGTTATCGGGGCTCTTGACAAACAAAATCGTACACAAACATCAACTTCATGCACATGTAGGAAGAACAATTGTGAAAAATACAATACATTTCACTCTAATGGATGTTCCAAGAAAAACGAAGACAATGAACGGGCAAAAGTGATCGACCTCAAGACTCATTGTTCATCGCCCAAACGCATACGCTAGACATTCATGGAGAAGGAAAAACCAAAGGCTTTGTATAAGACAATCACAACACAAACAAAAAGAAAGTTTCCAGAAAAAAAAAATGGTTGGCACATCTCAAATTACCTCGATGGATACACGCCTTAAACATTCCGAGATAAAAAGTAAATGTGAACATCGTACGGATCAAAAGTCATTTATGTGCATATTATTGTGCAGAAATTATCTTCTATAGCACTCGACATCTCCGCCCGACGATTTCTGTGGGAAACCATAATGGAGTGGTGTTATTTCTTTCGCGATATTTCAACAACAACTCTTAATGTGGAACGTGTGGAGGAGCTCGGAAATAATATTGTTGAGATAATTTGTAAGATGGAGCTATCATTCCCACCAATATTCTTTGACGCTGATTTGAAAGAATTGTATTACATCATTTTATAACGCATTTGAATTGAGGTCCCTGCGGCAAGATAGACAGATGGCCTGGGGTTCGTGGAAGTCAGAGTATTTGACTTTTATTAAATATATGTTTAATTAATGTTTTTTTCTATTTAATTATTTAACTAATCTTCTAAATATTTTTAGATTCTTGGGGGGATTAAGAAAATGGTAAGCACAAAAGGCAAATCTGTTGGAAGAGTCAATATGCCAGTGTATTTCCTGTGGGTCAAAGAGGTTTCAGATTAAGCGACCATTTGAGAAGGAATTGAAACCCATTAAGTAAATCGCTCGGGAGGCATGATGTACCAAATGAATGAAGACGCAAATAGCTTTGCCGTTGTTTCATTACCAAGCGCAGGCACGCTTTGTAAATAAAGATCGACATTTTATGGATCGCAAACAATACAACACCGCTCATGTGTATATTCTGTGCAACATGCCCAAAGTACAACAATACCTTGAGTAAGTCTATATTTAATGTTGAAATAAATGAATGTGTATGTAATATAATAGATAACTAAACAAATAACGTATGTCATAGGATGTGCCATGATTTGCTTGAAGAGTTGCATTGAAATACGAAAGGACCAATCACGACGCTAGCAGCATTCTTTAGTACATACTTTACAACCATATAAGAAATAATATAGAGATAGTTGCACTCCTCTGGACACTTGCAAGGGTCCACTTAGAAATCAAACGCAGGCTATACATTACGCCAATGGCTAGCCACTCGACATCGCAAGTGTGGTAACGGTAACAAAAAAAGCACCATAATACTGGATTTGTGGTCAAAAGTTCCTCGCCACAAGATGATGACCCTCTGTTATGTTGATTATTATGGGGTCATAGGGGAGATTTGGGAACTCAAGAGTGCACGGCCATTTCATGACAAAGTTGTACTCTTCAAGTGTTACTGGTTTGACACTAGCAACTAGATGCAAAAGCATCTAAAGAACGGGACGGTTCAAACCAAACACAAAACAAAAGCATAGCCTCTAAAAAGATGACCCTTTATCCTAACATTACATGCACAACAAGTATATACTATCTTCATTACGCCTCAACGAGTAGAGAGCATAAGAAGTAGTGTGCTGCAATGAAAACTAATGCTGTGAAGCCCAGTTGATTTGGACTCATAAAGTGCAAATGTCAATGCTGTCGGGCTTTAAATATCAAGATCTTTTCAAGAGGAAAGCTGAACAACCTCCGCCGGTTCTTAGTTGGATCCATCCATATTGACATCAATGCAACATAGGGTGTTCATTTTTTGAAGACAAGGAGGATGATCTAATACAAAATGTACGATGATGCTTCGTAGCACGAGTCGGATCTCTACCCGGATGTAACCCATGCTCACCTAATTAGAGTCCAATGTTTTAATTTCGAGTTTTTCATGTAATACTTGACAACTTTGTATTAAACCCTCGTGATATTGTTGCACAATATAGTAGTTGTTTGTCTTTGTTGTGTTTTTAATACTGTTGTGTTTGCATGTTTTGTTTATGTATGATTGGGTAAGTTGTGCTAGTTGTAAAAATCAGATTTTTTTTATCACGTGCCAATTCTAGCATCGTGTCGCTGGCCGGACGCGCCGGTACGCATGCATTTTCCTAGAAATACGTTGGTTGGGCTTCGGTTTGGCGTCGATTTTTAAATTTTGAGGTCTCCCGCTTAATTCTAAAATGTGGAGATTCAAATATTTTATTTTGATGGGCCAAGGCTTGCCGCTCCATTTCGAATTCCAACCTCCTCCTAGATAAACACTTATAATCACTAAACCCTAACCTTCTTTTACACTTCTAATAATATACTTCTTTACACTTCTAATATATTATTTTGTTTATTTTTATTTTATATCTACTTAACTAAACTCTATTTTATTTAATTTTTATAGGAAAATTGAAATAGGTAATTGTTATCATTTCTTTCTCATAATCTATTTCTCAAGTTTTTTTATTAAAACATTATATTTAACCTTGATAATAACTTTGGTACACATTTTATTATTATTTATAATTTTTTTTTGTTTATGCTTATTGTGGAAAATTATCAAATCCAAAAAAGAAAATAGGTAATTTTATATTCTTAGATGTTTGTGTTTTTGTTGTTGTTTGTTACATATTTTATTATCATTTCTCTCTATTTTTGTTTGTTTATTGAAAGAAATTGTTAAATCCAAAAAAAAAAAAGAGGTAATTTTATATTCTTTTTGATGTTTGTAAGCTGTTTATGTTGTTTTTATTATTAATGTTTGTGTTGTTGTTTATGTTCTCGTTTATGTTCATGTTTATGTTCTTGTTTATTACCCATCCGCCTAAATTTATTTGTCGCTAGGTGTTAAAAGTACTTTATTAAGAAAATCATCGATCAGACAATTGTCAAGCAGAGAGAAAGCGGATATCAACTTTCAATGTAAAAATAGAATATTGTGAGACAATACAAATTGTATTGATAAACGAACAATCACTGCTTTCAATGAAAAGAGAAATTTTTGCTAGATGATCACTAAATTGAGACGGAGTGAGTATTATTGTGGTTCGCGGCTGATGTTTGGGTACGCTTTTTAGTGTTGACGCTTATGTTTTAGCTGATGTTCAGTATTTGCTTGTTGTTATTAGGTATCATGGAAATTAGAGCTCAACGTTTCTACAATACGGCAGCCACCTGTGCTCCATTATTTTTTTTTCAAAGTTTACCAACCGAGTGCCGGGCCAAAGCTTCGGGTTTTCAAAAAGTAATATCCGTGTCAAGGCCATGGCGCTTGGCGCCGGTCGGGCGCCGATTAATTGGTCCCATATTTTGACGCCCACTTGACATCGATATTAAATGATAAAAGAAATTAAATAAAAATAACTAACATCGCCTTTAAAATAAATCAACAAGAAATTAAAATAACACGTGGAATGCCTGATCAAGGCCGTGAGAAAACAACACAAAAGGAAATTAAAACAAGATAGAGCATTGGTTTGGCGCTTTGTTTTAAATAAATTAAAATAAATTAAAATAATCAATATAAAATACGCTGCGGTTTCCATCGAACGGGCTGCCGATGAAATCAAGCTGCATCGATCCCGAATCGTCATAGCTACTTCGATTTGGCATTTATTCCTGCTGGGACTTGACCGACAAGCACTGGCCCTTAGCGCCGGTGGGGGGGGCGCCGAATCGTGGGCCGATTATCCCCTCGCTTTCTTTGTAGTAGTTTATATGGGGTTGGCATTTTCCTATCGTGGGCCAATATCCGAGCCCAATGTAATACGATATTAACGAAGCCTTTTGTTCCTTTCCTCGAGGCGCCGACATGCATCACTAGGTGACCTCTTGTATTCTCTATAAATACCCATTCATTTATTCCTCAAGGTACGCCTTTCTTTACACATAAACTAGTCTAATCTTCTCCTCGGAGCAAATTCTAACTTTATCATCGGAGCTTCTAATCATGACGATTTTCCCCGCCACGGCCTCGCAATTCGAGCACATCGAGACCTCGACATCATGGAATCCAAGCTATCTAACAAACCAGGGGTCAAAGACTGTGGTTTGAGTGCATTGGACAAGTGGCCGAGGATACGATCAAGGCCCGAATCTCAATCCTTCCAAAAGATCAATCAAAGCCCCGCATTTGAGAGCATCGGTGGCCGGTCAAGGTTTTAGCCCCCGCCCAACAAGCGAACTTCCTAAGTGGGAAAACGGATGTAAGAGAAAGAGGCGACCTTTCCCCAACCTGCAAGTGGTCTCGCCTAAAACCGCCACATCAATTAGCGCCTGCCAGGATCCTTAATCCCTTCATCGCACTACGAGCGTTCAATAAGACATTCGGAGCGGGACACCGCCGCGGCACCGGCAAATCAAAGGTCCCTATTAACCATCGTCGCCCGACGATGAATCTAGCCACAGTAACTATGCCCCCTCAAGAGGGACTTTATACCAAGTGCCCTGCTGTGCAATGCAAATTCTCGACAACTCACACAACGAGATGAAACTATCGATCCGGTTATGATTTAAATCTCGGACAAGATTCCTGCATGAAAGTGTCCCCTATTAGTGGAAACCGACGAGGCGATAGGAAAAACTGGACGAGTTATGAAAGGTCCCCTCTCAAGGAGCACTCACGTCACCAGCGACAAGCATAGTCGCCGAGACCGCGCTGCGGTTCCCTCGCGACAAACGTGATGCCGTGGGCAATAAGAAGAATGTTTCGAAGCTATAAAAATAGTTGATTTAATCCCTCGTTATCAAGCCAAAGTGCATCACCTTGTCGAGGAACAGTTAAGCACAGTACCTTGCTGCCATTTTCTAGTCGATTGAGGAACGCTGCCATGCCAAGGGGATTCAGAATGCCCAAATTCAAAACTTTCAGCGGATTTGGAGATCCGGAAATCATCTCAAATCTTTTGATTCCCAACTATCTTTCGGCGAAGACGACGAGGTAAACTAGCGGGCATTACCAAGTAGCTTGTCGGACAAGCTTTTAAGTGGTTCCAATAAGTTGCCATCCATTCCATCGGGATCACAGATATAGTGAACTGCTCATGGACAAGCTCGGGGCTTCCATGCTGGCCGAAGCGAGACGGTAACCCTCAAAGGAAATACAACAAAAACCGGGAGACTGGGAAGTTTCAGCCACCGATTAGAAGATGTGGCTTACAAATATCCCGACGGCCAACGAAAAAGTGACAATGATCTCGTTCTTTCACGGATTAAGATACGGCCCTCTCAAGGAGAAATTGGTGTCGAACCAACTAATCAATCTCGAACCCAGCTTATCTAAACTCGTCATTCAATATATCAAGTTAGAAGAGGTGAAGCTTCTTTCTGAGGAATATTCACTTAAAGCGGAGGGGTCGAAGGGAAGAGACGAACTACATAAGAAATCTCCAAAAAGGAGTCGAGTTTGGGACCGCCTCCAAAGGCCCAAGGAGGGTGAAACTTTCAAGACAGGCAAATCCCAAAGAAATGGATGTGAGGCAGCGTGAAATTTCAAGAGCTCCGCTGGCTAGATACACCCTATGGTACCAAATTGGAAAGATCTACGCCTAACTCATAGGATAAAAGGGGGTACTCCCTAACCCCACAATAAAATCCCTCCCGAATCGGAGGGACTATAGCCATATCTGACACCATTGCTGATCATGCCATTTATCAACGATTTGAAATACGATCGTTGAAAGTAGAGGTGCAGATCAACAGGAATTAATCACCGAGGGGCAATCAGGGAGTTTGTGAAAAGAGACCATTTGAGCCCTTAATAAAGATCAGCAGTTGATACCCTCTCATAATGAAGGGTGTATTACTCATTGAGAGGTATACTGAGGCGGGGGACACCTCGAACGTCAAGATGCGAGAGGTCCGTAGATATGCTTTGGCCTTTCATATTACAACTATAGATAAAGAGCCAAATACCTTCTTGAAAGCAGCTCGTGGACCTGAACTCCCATGACAATCCCCTAGTCATTAGTCCCATCATCGCTAACTTTGTTGCTAAAGCCCGAATGTCAGGGATGCTGTGGAGTTCGGGCGGACATCCTCAATTTACAGCATACGATCGGGCCGACCCCCTCATAAACACTTAAAACCGGTATCTACACCCCCTCACTAGGTTCGCGTGTGGGACATTGATCGGGACCCCTTCTCAATGCTCTAGAGCGTAGTCTCCTCTCTCTATCTAAAATGAACTTCCCTTTTACAAAGTCAGCTAAATTCGAGACCGTGGCTAGGCGCGTTTATTAGCTTCTATACCAGGTCTCTTTAACATACCCTAGATTTAAAAGAACTGTGGTTGCCCATACCCTTTGTTGATGGTTCAAGAAGTCAAAGATAATGACCCCAAAGAAAAGGAAAGGAGAAGCACGGAGAACCATTACGAGGAAATAGAGTCAATTCCATTTCACATTTAACATAATTCAAAGACTTCGCATTAGGCAAAGAAACTCCTTCCTACCCATCCCGAGGAGCTTATACAACTATTGTCGAAGTACGAGGGAGTGTCTCGCTATGGGGTCCGGAGGGATATGCCAAGTGGATACGGAAATCTTCATCATCTCCAGACGACACTTCTTTAGGCTAATCAAACAAAAAGAGAACTTTTTAGACCTAAAATGCAAAGAGAGGTGAGAACCGATGGCGGCGAAGGAAATCCGAGAGCTTCGCCCATGAATGGATAGCCAACGTGGTTGCGGTGAAAAAATCCAACAATAAACGGAGAATGCTAATCGATTTCACCAATTTGAAATTGCAAAGCGTTGCCCGAAAAAAAGACTATTATTATTCCTTGCCTTTTTGCCTATGAAGTTAAGCTGGTCAATGGGAGCACCGGACACGAGGTCTTCGACTTCCCCTCGATGCCTCCCGTGGTACCATCGTAAGCATTCTTGCTACGACGACAACCAAGAAAACGGCCATAACGATTACGGCCTCATCGCCGAGGGTAATGCCTTTCGGGTTTGAATCACGGGCTACCTACCAAAGATCGTGGTGGAATCGCTATTTAAAGAACAGATCGAGAAAACATGAGATATATGCCTCGACGCATACGCTTGTAAAGCAAATGAAGAATCGGGGATCATTCAAGAATTCGAAGCAAACTCTAAGTATTAAAATCGGCCACGCCACGGATAAAACCCTCAAAAGTGTTTTTGGTCTTACTGAAAGTTCCTCCGCTTCATGATAAGCCGACGAGGAATCGAGCCCACCTTGACAAAATCGGTAATCCTCAACACGAAACCTCCCACCTCTTACAAAAAAGATGTCCAAAATCTAACTGGTTGTCTCGGGCGGCATCGTGAGCGTATTCATCTCAAAAGCTCCGCAACCACATCTTTGCCATTTTTCGCAGAAAAATTCGTGGCAGTGCTCCAAAGAAATTTTCCTCTGGACGTTAACGCGAAGTTAACCTTCAAGAGTTAAAAGCGGATTATCGGGATCCCCAAAGTTACTATGACCAGGAGTCGGTGAACCGCAATTATACCCTTGCGCTTCCGAGGGGCGGTGCAGCGCCTCCTAGCTCGGGTGGAAGAAGAGGGTGGCCCGTAGGCTCATTTATTACGCGAGTCATGTCCTCCTGGGCTGAGGAGCCTATACCCCTTAATCAACAAATTTAAGCTCGTTATTGTCATCACCGCAAGAAGTTTTAAAGCATAGTATGTTAAATCACATCCCATCAAGGTAATGACGGATCAACCTATTAAGAGGATCATGTCCAACCCCCTACGAACGTGAAATCCTCGCGACCAGCATAAAGCGCACAGCCTCGCCAATTTCATCGTTGAACGTACCGCTGATCCCTAAGAAACTCTGTGCCTCAAGTGAAAAAGTGACGTAAGTCCCCGGATGGAAATTACATGTAGATGGATCGAGCAACGAGAAGCATCCGGGCGAATTTATAAGCGACCGCGGTATTCGAATACGCCTCTTCGGTTCTCTTTAAAGATACCAACAACGGTTCTATCACGGTGCCATGGTCACTTCTGACTCCGTGATAGCACAAGCAAATTCTCAAAATTCAACCAATCGTTGGTTCGGGTGATTCAAAACTAGTAATCGAATGCATTAAAAGGAGATCGCGAAAGTTAAGAGCAAAGACACTCATCAAATATCATGCCTGTGCTATTCTCTGAAGCTGTGCGGGTTCGAATACGCCTCTCGCCGAACACATACCCAAGTCACAAAATGAACATGCGATCACCTCTCCCGGACAAGCGATTTCAAGTGACTTACCCCTGTGTGTGTCCATATCAAGCCTCGAGAGCCTCCTATCCACATGGGAGCTTAATACCCCCTCCCCAGCCTGGGAAAGAGGTACTTGATCGAGGAGCCCGATAGATCGGTAAATGTCAAATGGGAGAACTCCGAGGATAAGACGGGAAGCTGGGGAAAGAGTCGACGAAGCTCGCAAGTTCGAATGATACAAGCATTGAAGTCAGATAAGCAGCCTCACTCGCCCACTTTTGTCTCCTCGAGGCATTCCTCGTCTTAAAAAGCTACTGCATGGGTACTATCGTGTCCACCATCACAAAAGACGACGGAGTATATAAAGAAGTTACACGTATGTCGCAAAAATGCACCATTTCCCTCGACATCCTCAGGAAAAGAGATGTCCCCTCAAGCAGTGTCCAATACCTTCTTCACTACGGGGGCATAGACCCCGCACACTCTAAGCCTTCACTAGTCAAGTATAAAGATTTTGTGGTCGCTGGACTATTTTAGTAACGGGTCGAATTTGTACCCTAGGGACAACTACGGCCAAAGTCAGTTTGAGAAGTTTATATGCAAAAAATTATTACTCGACATGTAGTTCCCTGATCTTAGTCTTGGGACAACGGCCAATTGATTCGAGGTTTATCAAAGGAACGGCGCCCGATTAGGAATCGAGCACCGATTTGCCCCTGTGTGTTATCCCTAATATAATGGGCAAGTGGAGGTCATGAACCGAACCATATTTATGGGAATTAAGAAGAATCTCCTCAAAACGGGGTGCCAATGGTACAAAGAATTAGACAGGGTTCTATGGTCCTACCAAATCCATTACCTCAAACTCAACGGGAAACCTCTTTTCGCCCGTACATAATGATCCGTGTCAGATACCTATCGAGGTTTGTCTCGCTTAATATAAAGCATTGGCTATAAGGAAGACAAAACGCCCATGAGCCGCCTTAGGAAAATCTCGATCGGTCGATGAATTCAAGAGATCGCTAATCGATTCGACGAGGAATATAAGCAAAAGCAGGTTCCTCGACTTTTTACAATCAGTGTATAATGTAGTTTTAATAAAGGAGACCTGGTATTATGGTGTTACAGCGAGTCAACCTTGCTGTGTCATAGGACCAAGATTCCTAGTGAGCTCGAGGAACTCCCTCAAAAGTGAAGGCCCCTCGATCACACCCCGATACGGAATTTACCTCAAGAAGTATTTTGTCTAAAAAGTACTTTGTAATATCTAGGAATAATCCCCGACGTCCAAAGAGATCCCAAATCTCCCTTGTAATATCATCTCGGATAAATTAAATAGTTTCCCTTCATTTCCTCGCCCGCACGAGAACCTTATAAAATAACCTTGTCATTCCTCCTGATTAATTAAATAGTTTCAACTATTTTCCCTCGCTCGGACGAGGAAATATTCATAAAAATGACCTTGTCATTCGAATTAATTACATAGTTTCAATCCATTTTCCCTCGGCCATGCATTTGGTGAAGATCTTATAAAAATGCGACCCTTTGTCATTCGATTAATTAAATAGTTTCAACTATTTCCCTCGCCTGCATCGAGGAAGATCTTATAAAAAAAAATTAATTGCTATTCGATTAATTAAATAGTTTCAATCTATTTCCCTCGCTGCACGAGGAAGATCTTATAAAAATGACCTTGACATTTAAGATACCAATTAAATAGTTTCAATCTATTTCCCCTCGCCATGCATTTATGTAAGATCTTATAAAAATGACATTGTCATTTAAGATTAATTAAATAGTTTCAACTATTTTCCCTCACTCTTCTTTGTATTCCAGGAAAACATCTTGTAAAAAAAAATGACCTTCTATTCGGATTTCACTAATAGTTTCAACTATTTCCCCTCGCTTAGGATTTTAGGAAGATCTAAGTAAACCGACCTTGTCATTCTGATTAATTATAGTTTCAAACTTTATTTCCCCTTTCACATGCATTTGACAAAGATCTTCTTTTATAAAATGACCTTGTCATTTTAAGATTAACAAATAGTTTCAAACTATTTCTGCATGTAAGAGGAAGTTTTATAAAATGACTCAAGTCATTTAAGATTAATTAAATAGTTTCTCAATCCATTTCTCCTCGCCGTACTAGAAAGATCTTATAAAATGACCTTGTCATTTATGAGATTCAAATAGTTCCAACTATTTCCCTCTCGAACCGGTAGTGCCGGTTACAAGTGACCAAGTTATTACTATAACCAAACTCCGGGGACGCCGAGACTGTAGCCGATCTTAAAAAATCGTGATCCTTCAATTAACTAAGGAAATCCTCATAAACGTGGGTTTTTCGAAAATGGGAGATGTGTAGTTTAAAATCATACATTCACTAAATCAATTATTTCCTGTCGGATAAATGAATAAAGTACGATTCTCTACTATTGCGAGGACGTACTAAAGCTTTTAGTCAACTCCTCACAAAGCAGGGGGAAATAACATATACAAGAGGATAATTAAAAGAAATGAATTTACGTGATAAGATCATGAAGAGTAGTTATCGGCAGGAAAATTTAAATGTTATTTGAAAATCGAGGAAACGCCTGGTGATAAGCTGCATTCCCCATTACTAAACAAAAGATAATACAAGTAATGGTGTTTGCATTAGTCGGACAACATCAGAATAACCTCGCCTGGCGTGGCCCCCCCCCGAGGTTGGGACCGTCATCAATCCTGAATAAACAAAGTCACCAAACGCATGGATAACCTTTGATAAAACGACTTCATTTTTTAACGCGATAATAAAATAATACAACTCGTCCATCGCGAATCCAATCAACACTACAACAACTCCGAAAGTGTAATATAAATGCTAAATATCACACAACTTGTTTTACAACTCGAGACAACAATAATTATTAAGGCCAACATAAATCTCCAAAGAAGATACAAGTATGACTATCTGAGGTCTTCGCTTCTCACCACCGCCACCTCCACGGGTACCAGCCTACTGGCCAATGCATCTTGTCATCCCCAACAACCTAGTATAAACGCCCGCCAAGATGTGGAAATAGTGGAGTCGTACTAAAAAAGTCAGTGAATATAAATATTGGCGTAGTTAACCCACCACCTCATACAAACAAGGATAATTCAAGACCCCCACCTATTTAATCCACTCATCCACCTCAAGAGTTATATTTTATATGCCCGACAAGATAAATCTTTCCCTAAAGGCTCTCCGATTAACACCGACAGATCCACACCACGTCAACAACTTACTCACAAGACAGTCTCTTTAATTCAATGTGGAGATATCTCTCTTATTTGTTATCTTTTCTGAGTATAGTCAATTTCCTCATAATATACAACCTCAAACATACAACAACTCAAAACATATATCTCAATATCTCATAACTCAAGCATACACAACTCAACCACTTATCATCTTTAGCTTCACCTTAAAGTGCTACTCCTCCCAATTATAGTCATACACCCTCATATGCAGACATCTAAATGTTTTATTATAAAGAACCTCCAAAACGTATCATTTCTTAATACACCGAGAAAGCAACGCGATATCTTAAATCACGACAATCGGCACGAATTATCTCACCAAATTCTTCTTACTTACTATGGAACTTAGTCTTCACCCCAAATTCGTATCAAACGTTCTCGAATTACAACTTATATGTACTAACACGCTTTGAATCCAACTTTCCAATTATATATAAATATCATCAACATCATTCATAGATTAGCATGAACGCCGGCTTATAATTTCTCGTATCCTTAGTAAAATTTTCTATTCAAAAAAGTTATTCCCCACCCATTAACCAACTCAACTTTAACCTTAAAGGATGTATGTAATCTATTTATACCTCAACCTAGATCCCCACAAGAAAAAATCATGCTAATATATCATCAAATCAACCGAAACCTAATTCGACATAATTTCATCAAGGCAACATCTAGTATAATCAACACAATATCCATAACCAATAAATGAGTCATAACCCAGATCATACAACACCATAGAAAATTTAAATAATATGTCAAGATATAATACAAAGTCTCAATAATGCACACCATCACCCAGAATAAAATCACAGAGACTCAACAACGACTATAACTCTAGTCATCAAACCATCTATCTCTCATATCTCCACAACTATACTAACTCCCACGCGCATATGCTCAACTGGCTCTACCCGCAAGAACGGGACCAATCGCCGAGCAAACACCGCCTTTTATACCGTAGTATAAGGCCAACACCAACAATGCACACAACAAAGTGATAATAGATCTCACACTGCACTTATACCAAAGTATAAGGCCAACACCGACAATGCACATAGCAAAGTGATAATAGATCTCACTACACATATACCGAAGTATAAGGCCAACAATGCACATAGCAAAGTGATAACAGATCTCACTACACATATACCGAAGTATAAGGCTAACACCAACAATGCACACAAGAAGCGATAATAGATTCACCGCACTTTATACCAAGAGTAAGACCAACACCGACAATGCACATAGCAAAGTGATAATAGATTCACACCGCACTTATACCCTAAGTATAAAGTGCCAACAAATTGCCACATATCTCGCAAGGGAATGGTAGTCACCTAACCCTAATCATCCCAACAATAAGGTCATATCCTAATACTCAAAGCTACCTCAAAGTCACGCATAACTCCAACCAACAAATTCCCAACAACCGATCACTCATCACTTCTTCTCTCAAACAATATCTAAAGCACAATAGCTAAGACATCTCACAATCATAAATCAATCACAACCGCCGGCTGGGGTGCCACAGAAGTTTCAAAAGTGCCGATAAGCAATATGACTAGCAAAAAAAGTGCCGATAAGGCCATGAAATACTAAAAGTGTCGACAAAGTGCCACATAATACAAAAACGTAAGTTGGAACGTTGGAAGTTTTATTACTTACCTCAAGCAATCTTCAACGCCACAGATGTACGCAATCACATAAGAATATCATGGCTCAATAAATGAATCACTAATCATACAAAAAAAATGACAAGTATACTATTCTTACATCATCATACCACAATGACATGTCTTCACACAATTTAGAGTAAGGTTATTAACGCAGCACCCGCCAGCAAGATCACCCTGCTAAGAATAAGAAAACGTCCCCGCTTCCACCGTAATAATCCAAGTGCTCTTCCCACGCCCGCTGCCTAATCAAAACACCAAAATATAATTACTAACGCAAAAATTTTAACCCCTTATCCTAATTCAATTTCGTGACTTCCTTTTTCAACCCATTTTAGTTACAAATTAACAACTTATACGTATTACTAATTATGTTTCATTTACCATTAAAATGACGAATTTCAACTATCCCCGAGTAATCCCATAATCGGTCAACACCTTTAACCAAAATTTAACATTTTCAACCAACTTCAATCAACCCAATATATCAACTTTTCCAACTAATCAAACCCATTTCTAACAACCCCTTAATTCCCAAAGCCCGCTTACTACTCAAAATCTAATAAACCACTTCAACATATATTCCTCCAACAACTTATAAATCATGTACTCCACCTCAAACAATCACAACAGCGTCCAATAACATATTTATACTCTCAACAAGTTTTAGAAAAGTCAACCCAAAATCAACTCCGAAGTCGTAACTCAACTATAACAACATTTTCTACCCCAAATATCGACATTATCATCTCATATACTATAATCTAAGCCTAGATAATAATTATATTCAATAGTATCTCATAAAAAACCGGTCAACCCAAAATTCCAAAGTCAACGGCCCTAAAACGCTCAAATTCCACATCAAACACGCATCACTTCAACTCAAGAATAACTAATGAACCCAAGAATCGATTGTAGCAATAAAATCAAAAATACAAAAAAAGTCAACTCCTTCCGGAACTCACGTAAATACACAAAAAGTTTCGACCTTCTTACCTTGAATCAATTAGGATGATTTAGGAGAAACTCTCCAAGAAATTTGGAGGTCCAAAGCTTGCATTGAGGAGAAACGGAAGAAAAAAATCGAAAGGGGGGGGAAGAGAACGTGATCGCCATGTGGGCTGAAAGAGTAGCTAAAAGTGCAGGCCGATCCTTTTCTTTTTCGCCTGTTCATTTATGGGTTAACGGGTTGGCCCATTAGCTTTATATGGTGAAACCCCGATCGTCAATTCAATCGATACTTCAAAGCTTTAACTTATCTCCCGACAACCAACTTCCAAACATTAACAACATTTTACCCTCAAATTATATTACCACCCAACTAATATCATTTCTAGTCGATTAAAAACTTTAAAAATTTCAAAAACCGAATTGTACTATCAACCGACCGGATTCGCTTGTATCAACTATTCAAATTTAAATTTTTGATTTCTCCGAAATAATCCACCGCATGTGAGCAACTAGTGTGTACTTCCGATGAATATTAGTACCTGAACGGGTTATTACACGCACTGTAATGATTAAATATTACAAAAAAGTCGGGGGTCCTATACAAAAGATTACTAAAATAGAAAATAATTCAACATCTATTCAACATATTCGCCAAATTTCTAAGCAATTCATCGCCTTCCTCATCGCACTCGCCATATCCTCGTCATCATCATCAAGGATATCATAAAAAAGGTCTACTACATAATCATCCCCCAACCCGTAAAACATATTCCCCGAAACGAGGATATGCCCGGAAGTCCGAGGAGACCTCACAAAAATTCCTAAGGAGAAATGGGTGGTTCAACACCGACATACGCTTCTCCTTGAAGTCTTCAATGGCCGAGGCAGCCGAATTCTCTATTAAGAAGAGGCGGGAGTTCATGGTCTCTTTCTCTATATTGCAAGGTAATCCTCTTACTGTGGACCTTGTCTCGACAGCCTGCCTCGATCTTCTCAAAAAGCCGAGGGTGGCCTCTCGAGAACTCCTCCTCTGAGAGGGTGTCCACTTCCGATTTGAGCTTCCCTTCGTAGACTGGAGACCAACTTCTCCTCTCGCGACGGCGAAGTCATCGGTGATTCTTTACGGCCTTCTCCTTCTTTCCTCGCCATGAGTCCTCCCTTCTTTGATTCTCCTTACGGACTCTCCGATGGAATATCATGTCTCCATTCAAACTCTTATATTGACCTTCGATTCTCGCCCATCATGGAAATAGCATAGCCGAAAGAGAGGGAAATTATAGCATGACTAAAATGAAAGTGTACGCACCGCGAAATACAATTCTTTATTGATAACGCAGCTAAATTTTTGGTGAAGGTGCGCTGGGATTGAACATTCATCGCCTAAATACTTCGCTTCAAGATGCGCTTCTTCAACATGTGTCCACAAGAAGAGTGAACCGGTCGTGAGACTAATCGTCGGATCACCTCCCACCCCACGATGGGAGTGTCCACAAAGCACGGTGGCCACCTATACTCCCTTCCTCAGTAGTCGACGTGGGCATGAAGCCCAAATCGATGGATCAGCGTAGCGACGAGGAGTCGGGGGCCTTTCTTGACGGGTTTCGGGTACCATATACACCGTGAATCGGCGCATAAGAATCGAGGCTCTTTATTGGCTTTTGCACCGGGGCTCCGAACTCATACACTTCAAGCAGCCTGAACGAAGTGCTGGGACTCCTTTGCTCCGCCCCTTTGACGATTTAGTGAATGTGTGAGTAGGTCGGCTCTTAATCTACCTAATTTGTTTAATCTTTGGCATGAGGCCCCGATACTATGGATTTGTAGCTTCACTGTCTGTGTGTAAGAGCGGTTCCACTTTCAAGAGGGAGCAATTTATCCTAAGCAAACTGCGGAAAGATCGTTAATTAGTCATGTCGTAAAGCTCAATGAAAAGACATAACAAGTAAGTGATTAGCAAATCTAACCTGAGTCATGTCGCAAAACCTCGGCGGTCCTTGTACAAACTCGTGGGATTATCAGCCGTAGTTTCGTATCGTCTTCGCAGGCGTAGTCGGGAAAGCATCAACCACTCGAACTCCATCTCTTCTGAGGCCGCGTATTCTTCAACTCGAGGATGGCGAAGTCTTTCATACAAAATTGGTGCGAACATCATCGGAGAACGCTGGCCCTTTACAAGGAAGAAATACCGATGCCACCTCGCGTGGGCTTACCTTCCGCGCCGTAATATAACTTGTTTTTCGCCACCCGTTGTACGTGAAAATAGGGACATGACCCCTTGGTCGGCCAACACGGGCATCATCAAAACAAGTTCATACTGGCACCACTCACGTATAGACATCCCAATTGAAAGCAGTCACTTGTGGCCCAAAATAAAGACATTACCTTCCTTTATTCCTTCATGTAACGCCTTTCTTGCGTATAAACTACTTAATCTTCTTCAAATTCGACTTCATCATCTGTGGAAATGATCAAGGACGACTTCTGGCCATTTCAGACTCCTGAGAGCACACTCTGAGACCTCGACACCATGGAATCCAAGTTATCCAACAAACCAGGGTCAACAACAGGGGCCTGCACGATCGGGGGCCAAGGACGCGACTATACCCCGACCTCGCCAATCCTTCTAAAAGATCAATCAAAGTTCCCTCGCACGGAGATTGATTCCCCGAAAAGTGGGGGCGGCCTATTACTTCAGCCCCTCACCCAACAATAGAATTAAGATAAACCTGACGTTAAAAGAGCGACCTCGCCTCCCCCTAACCCAGCATGCCTCGTCAAAATCTGCCACATCAGTAGTGATTCTACGAGCGATGCTACTATTGACTTCCGTCAGTTATATATGCTGCCAATTTGATATTTATGTTGCTTCAATCAGTAGTGATGCAAAAACTTTTGTATTGTTGACAGAGATGGTCTATCTAACTTGTGTCATCCGAAGGTAATACCAACACAGAGGGTGGTCCTTTCACAACCTTGGTTGCGTAAAAAAGTATTAACATTTAATACTATAGTGCAAGGTTGCGTAGAAAGGTCTTACGAAACCTTGGTTTTATATGCCCAAAACATTAATGGAAGTGTCTCATTTATGTGGATTAGTATTATATCTAGATAGTTCTATTGTTTACTCCGTATTAGAAGTTTGTTGCAAGTTGCAGATATCAACTAGAGGACTTGAATTCTATATTTGCTAGTACGGGTTTGGATTTTGACAGATTATTGCGGTCTAATCAGACTATTTGTGCCTTTCATTTCGTGATAGGCTGGTGACTGGAATTATGATAACTAATTATTTGGTTGTCTTGAATTTGTTGAGAGTTATTATGATAATGTTAGTTTATTTAACAAGGAGAATTAGTACTAGAAGTAATAGAATATGAATCAAGTAGTATAACTACTTGAAATGAATTGAATAAATTAGATATTTGTTAAGGAAAATAATTGATTTAATTGGTTTACATCAAATCATCTTGTCTAGCAAAGAAGTTAAATACTGACAGTTAAATTGTGATAATACTTGTTTTCGTTATACCATACGTATCGTGATTCGGCACCTATAAATTTAATATCAAGAATAAAGTCTATTCTCCTCTTTTCTTTTGTTCTCTATCTAGCTTATATCGTTTTATTTATATTCATGTTAAAATGGAAGTGAAGTAAGGTAGAATGGGTAGTATTAAGGTGAAATAAATAGTTTATATTATTAGTTGTTACTGGAATCGAGTGCAGTAGCGGCCATGAAGATCTTAACACGTTTTCTTGCTATGTATTACTGAGAACAAGTGATCTATTCATATATAGCACTCAAATAATAAGCTCTAGTTATTTATTGAATCCACCAAATGGATTTGCTAGTTTTCATTGAGAAGCTTTTTGCCAAATATTAGCTTATGTTAAATTTTATCTAGGCTACTTGAGTTATTGGGAGGAACATTTCAAATGGACACCTAAACATTTGAATTTTTAAGTATAAAAAGCGTTTACCAAACGATAGGAATTAGGAAATTGGCGCATACCATATCATATAACAATTAAATTTAAACTAAGTATCAGAGAGTTTCCAGCCTGGCTAAAAAACAACTTGGCTTCTCTTCTCTCGAACTCGCTGAATACCGCCTCGCTTCACTTAGCTATCGCACTGCCTTCACATAATTGTCGAAACCACCGAGCTTGCCACAGCCGAAACCGCAGTTAGTAAAATTAATTTTCTAAGAGTAATCGAACTGCACTTTAAATAGAAGCAAGCTTTGCCCGATACCGCTAGGCTAAATGCTGCCTTTGGTTTCAAGTACACACCGGATGGACGGCCCCTTTTGGCACGGAACTAAAACAAGAAGAAAAATTTTGGCATTTGAACTCACTTTAGCAAGCAAAACCCAAGTACAACTAAAATTTTACATATACTTCACTAGAGCGTCAATACTATTTAACAATAAAACAATTAACTAGGCAAAGATTTTTAATAATCACAAATTAAATACCCCCTCCCCACACCCTTACCCCATAACCTCTTCCCTGCCTCCACAATTTCTTCATGATCTGACAAATTTCATAATACTTTTTTTTTTTAAAAGGTTGTTTTTGATAGTAAAATATTAAGCAACCTTTTATCGGAGGCATACCGGAAACCAAATGAACAAAGTCAACAAATTAGAAAGAAAAACAAAGCGCCTAAGGAGCAATAAAAAAAATACAACTAGTAATGCCTCAATCTAGACTAATGGGCTAATCTTCTAGTTTTCTTAGGCCTCAATGCCCCCCTCCAAGAACTCGCCTCGAGTGTAGACATCGCTCAAAATCTTCCTATGTAAAATCTGCTCCCACAAATGCTTCACACTACCAAACACCGATCATTCTCCTAATCCATACATTGTAAAGTGTACTTATCAACGCCACTGCCAGAATCCCTCCTCTGGTGGATTTTTACCTCTCAAGTCTCCTCCATACACCAAAGTCTCTCTCATGTCAAGCACCTCACCTCGCACTTATGTTGCCCCAACTAAGCACCATCCTCCAAACGTGCGCAAAAACTCATGTAAGCAAAGTTAAGAGATGATCCTTCCCGACTCTCTAAATAGCAACAAAAGGAGCACCGAGTAGAATTTGAATACCCCATCTACTCATCCTATCCTCTTTGACTAATTTACCCTCGAATAACAATCGCTTAATAAACGATGTCTAGGGTATATCATGTTAACACAAACTATTTGGCCTGTTGAATGAGGTGCCTTGGCTGTCCTCGTGTCTCCCCACAAACCGGCTTTGCCTCGAATCGACCATCAAGACTACATTTCTCCAAAGCCAACATCCTCGCTGCTAAAAACCAAATTTCATCTCTAAGACAACTCTCATAACTCTAGATGTTTGCCTTCTCTCAAACCTCGACATATGCAAACTAATGGCACTCCTCAAATTAGCATCCAAAGCGAAAGTCTCAGAACTATGACCTCCTCGCTCCCCTAGGAAATTCTGCATCAACCAAAGGAAGCCCAATTGTCGAACTTTCAAAGAAGCCAAACTACCATCACCACCAACAACAAAAATAACTATCTCGAAGCAAATGTCTAACCTCAGGGCAACAACTTCTTCCAATACCAAGGATCCTTCCTTTGTGTACCCCTCATGTGCCAAAGCAGATCGACGAACCTCACAATATTGCTCTAACCCACTTTCGATCCATTAATCAGACCTTCCTTTTGGCAATATCCTAGAGTAGCTTACCCGCATAAATACTATTCCACCTCAAACACATCCTTGAACCCCAAGCACCCTTCAACAAAGGTAAACGTACGCAGTCCGTGGGCCACTTTAGCATGATAAGGCCCTCACTAGTCCCTCCCACAAAAAATCCCCCTTTATCCTCCTCTTTCCACTTTAAATAACATATTTGTAAGCAAAGGAAAACATGTAACACCAGAAATTCTACACCCCAAAATCGAGACCTTAATCAAATAAGGTTCCCCCTCCCATGCTAAGATGCCTAATCGGCCAACTATCAATCTTCCACAAAATCTATCAATAAGGATGGAAAAATCTTCTTTTAGTCAACTCGTCTCGCATTAACGACTGCCAGCTGGCCCCTCTCGAGGTCGGGACCGGCCATCAACTCCGACAATCGGCCACCAACGGCCTTTGGACAACTATAAAAACGCGACTTCATTTAATTCCGGATAATAAATGTAAAATAACACACCGGTCCATCCTGAACTAACTTAACACCACAATAACTAAAATAATAATAAAATTACAACAAATTCAAACAATTTGTATTACCACCTCGAGACAACAATAATTATTACGTAGACAACAAACTCCAAAAAATATAAAAAGTATGATCAAGTGAGTTCAAGCCACCATCGCCACTTCCTCAAGGATACGCTAGCCTGGCCTCGGCCAACGCATTCCCGGATAACTCCCAACAACCTTAGGCATAAACGCCCGCCATAAAAGTGTGAAACAGTAGCCGCCTAAAAGCCGAAGCGTTGAAACAAATATCACAAACGCAATCCTAACATTCATATAAATCATGATACGCTGTTAAACCCTACCTATTTAAAGACTATATATACCTCGCAGCTAAATTTATATGCTACCACCACACACAATCTTGCTTAATGGTTTCAACTAACACCGATAACCCACATCACGTCAACAAACTTACCTCGAAGACTTCTTAATCACAAAGAGTTATCTCCGTTAGTTATCTTTCCTCAAGTATAGCTAATTACCGATATAATATACTTCTCACTCAAACATACCACAACTCAATCAATCATAACTTTAAGATACACAACTCAATCACTTATCTTCGCTCACCTTGGAGCGCTACTTTCAACTATAGTCATACACCTCCTAGGACATCCGAATGTTTATCATGTTAACCTCCAAAAACATTTCATTATCTTAATACAACTAAGCAACGATAGTTTAAATCGTAATATAAATTAAGTAATGGAATTGTCTCTACCTAATTTTCATTTAATTCTTGTATTTGAACTTATTCACCTTGATAGTATCAATCTTCGCTAAGTTGATCATAACCTAAATACTAACACGCCAATCTCAACTATCCACTTTTAACCTTAAAGGATGTATAACGATTAATGTACCAACTTAGAACTCCACAAGAATATCTCGATAATATATCAACAACTAACCTCGAAACTTAGTTCGACATACTCTCATCAAGGCAATCTAGTATAATCAAGACAACGCCTCATAACCAATAAACAAGTCATAAAAACATCATACAACACCATAGAAAATAAATATAAAAAAACATGTCATATATGAATAAGACATATATATTCATCCCGCATCACCTAATAAGGTCATATTTATACTTTCAAAGAAAATTCTCACATCACACGGCATAACATGTAAAGACATTGTGGTCTCAATAATGAATACAACTCACTAAATAAAATCACACTAAACCACATAAAAATTGCGCCTCACAGAGACCCAACAAACTATACTCTAGTCATCAATCACTCATCAATCTGATACCATCCGGATTCTAATCCCCGACGCACATAAATCCTCAACCCGTGGCTGATCTACAACGCCTATACCTCCAAGTATAAAGATGATAACCAACTCTCTTATACCGAAGTATAAAGCCGAGCAACTAACGCCTTATAAACAACGCTTCTTTATACCGACGAGGTACCGATACACAACGCTCTTATACCGACGAGATAAAGCCGCCATATTATCAACGCCTTATACCGACGTATAAAGTTTTATACACAACGCCTTATTAATCGACGTATAAAGTCATTATCAATAACGCCTTATATCGACGTATAAAGCCGATACACGCCTAAAAACATCTCACAATCGTAAGTCAAACACAATCACGACAAGGCCATTGGGGAATACATAAGTGCCGACAAGGCCACGTGAATACAACAGTTGCCGCCAAGGCTACTTTAAATTAGAAATATAAATTGGGAGTTGAAGCTATTACTTACCTCAAACAAATCTTCAACGCCACAGAATACAATCACATAATCATATCATGGCTAACACCAATGAATCACACATAATCGTACAACCATTACCTGTATACCATTCTCACATAATCATACCACAATGACATGTTTACACAATTTAAAGTAAAATAGATAGTAACAATCTGCGGTGATAAGTACTCACCCTCCGCCTATCACAAAAGTCCTCACTTAAGAACGCGATCCCGAACGGCTCCCCCTTCCCGAGGTCAAGGCCTAACAACACCCTTAAATTATAATCAAGACCTACTACTACAAAACATTACATAACCACTCCCCCACGGAACTATTTCCAAACTTGTCTAACATGACTGCAACTATCGGATTATAACTTTACTCCATTACCAACCAACGATCCCCCGCTAAAATTCCATCTCTTTATTACTTTATCATTAAAAATCAACTTATAAGTCATTCTAGTTAATCGCCACAGTCCCTAATTAACAATCAGACCCAAAAATATCAATTGCCAACCTTCTCAACTTTTTGGAATTAACACTTTTTCAACCTAACTCCCTTTTAATGAATTTTAAATCACCAATTTAATATCACAATAGCTACAATAAGGTCCAATTAAACTTCCTACACATTTAAAGTTCCATATAAAAATATCAACTCCAAAAATTCAACCGAAATCTAGAAAGTCAACTCGACCATAACATCCTCAAACTTAATTCTTAAATCATGAATTGCCACTTATATACATCATACATCCATAACAAAAATAAGATTCATCGAAAATTGAATTATGTAAAAAGTCAACCAAAAGTCAACCCTCCAAAATCAACTAAAAAACGCTATTTTCTTACCTCAAAATCAGGGAAAGATGTTTGGAAACCTTAATAATCAACCTCGAGGATGTTTATGCAATGTATTAAAGAAGAATTTTGTTTTCATGCCCAAGGGTCTCGCCAAGCTCTCAAAGATGAGGGAGATATTTTGTGTTTTTGTGATAAGGATTTAGGTACATTTGAAGACTTAACCTTAAGTCTTGAAGTTCAGACAGAGTTCGCATCCGAAAATCACAATTTAATCGAGCCATCTAATCCATTTAACCCATCTAACTTAATTCGAATTGTCCTCGCCATTACTAATAAATTATAAATGTAATTGCCTTAAATAATCACAAAATAATATATTATTATCTAAATTATTCATACTTCAACACCGGTCCCACCGAATCGAAAATTTAAAATTTTTTTTTCCAACGTAGCTGGTTATTACAAAAAGTAGAACCCCTCTAGCATCTATTAAAGCAACACCCCTCTTCCCTTCATTTCATCAACGAATAGAGTTCCCGGCCTTTAAGATACTGGAGTGCTACCAAAAGTAAATAGTACCTTATCACAATTCACTTAAGCCCTAAGTAGTTTCAAACAAATTTAAAGTTGTCCTCGACAACTCTCAAAAGACTCCAATCGCCTAATACCGTAATTACCATATCATCAAAGAAAACCCAAATGTGTAATCCGGCAGCCCTCGCCAACCATGATGAAAACCTCGAAACCACCACCTCCAAAGCAGCCTCCTTCCTCATCGACCCATTAAACACCTCTAGCACGAGAATAAAAAAGATAGTAAGAACAGATCTCCGCTTCAAGCCCCTCGCAAGAAAAACCAGCCCATTGGTACCATTAATATTTATGGAAAAACCAGCATTGCCCACACAAGCCTTCAAAAGCCCAATGAACCTCTCGATGGAACCTATGGGGAAGCCCATAATGCATCACAAACTAATCCACTCTACCATATCATACGTTTTTTGTAGTCAACCTCGATAGCCGCTTGGTGGACCCGATCCTCCAAACGATACCCCCCCAACAAGCCCCCGGTGTCATAATACTATCTCCCAAATTCTCCGGAATGAAAAAGTCGACCGAGATAGAAATAAGGGGGCGTGCATCAAGGACTTCATCCTATTCATAAAGATTTTTGTAACATCTTTATAAAAGGTGTTACAACAAAGAGATCTGACCGTAATCCTTGATAACCAGATTCACCACTTTGTGATAAGAGACAAAGTAGTAGCATTAATCCAAGCTGTGCTCTTCCAAAAGCAAACTATGCTCATAGCCGCAGTTGGACTCCCCTTGTATAAACCCTAGCGATGTTTATAAAAGTCGTGAAGTTGAGCTCTCTCCTCCATCCGCCCCGGGACTTTCCCCCCAACCCATACGCATAAAAGAATCCTAAACCTTTTCCTAACTAGGTCAAGTATTACACGCATGCCTACCCGTGTGTGGAATAAATACACCAATAACATCTTTAACCATCTGAATTTAAGCAAAGTCAAAGGTCTCCCTTACTTTGAAAAGCTTCTTATAGAAATAAACTACTGCCTCTCATCCTTTAGGCCCGTGATCTAATCTTCCATCATCATCCATCACCTTCATAGAAATTCTATGTCAAGTTCTTATAAGCTATCAGCCATCTAAAAGCAAGAAAAGATGTACTAAATCCCTAATATTATTGCTTCGTAGGTACAAACCCGTAAAAAAGGATCAAGACAAAGATCCCAGCCTCGAAAGTTAACGACAAGCGCATAATTGAAGGATCAACTGAGCGATTGATATATTAATCAAGGATCAATCGCAAGGAGCGCGATTCATACGTTAATTCGGTAAATCAATCAAACAAGTGAGCGCTGTGATTGATATGTGTTTATTGCGGATCAATCAAAGATGGTGTGATTAAGGCAATCGCCTTAATGAGAATCGACTTGGTTTAGCCGGGTTGACCAAGTCAACGGCGAGTTAATTGGCCGATCACAACTGGCTTTTAGTGCCGCGACGAATCGCGGATCAAGTGGATTCGGCGGGGTTAAATCAATCCCTATTGCTGTCGGTTAGTGTCAAAGGAAAGTTTTCCCGGCTACTTAAGGTATCCTCAACTATCATTGAAGATTGAAGATAGCACCGGGCGATTGCCGATCGGGCAACTCCAAGGATCAGAGGGATCGTGATCAGCGATCAATGCGGCGTAAGCTACGTGAATTAGCCGCTGAGGATGGCCAGTATAAATTAGAGCTTTACTCTAGTTTATAGCATCGGTTGTTCTAGCAATTATATGTGTGTTTGAGCGAGAAAAAGAATTAGAGTGATTTTTTGTCAAAACAATATCAGTAAAGCTCCAAGTAGCTCGCTTATGTCTTTCCGGTCGATCAGTTGCATTGCTACCTCAAAGCAGGGCCGCGCATATAGTGGAACACGGTGGAGTCACTTGAAGGTGACACACTAAGACATGCAAGTCAGCCCAACCCGTATAAAACTAAGATAGAACACCTGTCAAAGATTAACATCTTGTGTTCAACGATCACGTGCTCGCTCGAAAGTACTTTTTACGACATCCTCAACAAAGTTAATACTATTATCTCGTCTGTAGTCCATCTGTTAGACAAAAATTTATTTTGATTATGGAAAGACAGATGAGAATGTACATCGACTAACCGAATTGATCATATGTTATTGATAAGAGAGGTTATGAAGTCAACCTCAAGGACTATATTAATCGAACAAACTATCGATGACCTTACGGACGAATTTGTTAAAAAAGGTTCAACTAAAAAAAGACAAGAAATATCATCATGCGCTCTTTAACTCCCCGATGAGTATAGTAGAGTCGTATTTGGACATGATGGATGTCATTCTCACAACCTATGAAGGTAACAGCGTCAAGTCAAGGATAACACTGTTTTCTCTCAATCAAGAAAGTAGAACTCTTTCAAATTTAGATTTGCATTTAAAAAAAGTATTCATGACAATTTTACCCACAAGAATTGGAGCTCTTTTTAACCAACTTAGAGCACTGGGCAAGCCTCATTCAAAGATGGAGATTTGAAGAAAAATGCTGGATGTTCTACCAAAAGATAAGTTCTCCTGGAATGCTATGTACCACCCCCCGAGCAGTCCAAAAACTCCGAACGGTTAACGCTGAGGAACTCACGCTGTGAACTCTTGTTGTTTGAGAGTCCTCAAAACGATGAGTGAAGAAGGCAAGAAAACCCAAAGTTGAGATAGGTTTAGATCTCTCACTCTAATGTAATCAGATAACGATGAGCTATCTCCTCGATGGTCAAGAAGACGTGACAATCGCCCAGATCGAACCAAGAACTTCAAAGTGGAAATCGAAACAAGTGGACGAAATGCCATCATCAAATATAGAAAGGACATTACAAATCGTAATGTCCTAGCTTAAGAAGAGAGGAAGAGAAGTCATTAACAACCCAAGTCTGTGAACCTCGATGTCACTATCATTTTGTCGTCACCACGGAAGAAGTATCCGGAATTGCATCTGATGCCCTGAGCGGACGCTCTAGACACACGACGGAGATAAATCTCGCTAACAAATGCTGTCATCATAAGTTAAAGTAAGAAAAATAAACTTAGGTGCATCTAGTAGGAGGTTGCTTCGAGGAGAAATAAAGCTTTCGAATGGTTTTATTTTCAAGGATGTATGGTTAGTCTCCTGATTAAATCTCAATCTTCTGGCTTTTAGTCAACTACGCAAGTACGGGTCAATGTAGAATTTTGTTGATACCTCTGTTGTCGGATCGCTGGAGATGGATTTGATGAACCTATATATCTCGTAAAGAAAGGAAAACGCCTACATAATGAAAATGAAGATGCAATCCTCTCAAACCAATATGTGAGGGATCTCAGATCTCACTCCCCGACTGCCAGAATCGATAATCGACGCATTTCAGACGACGGCACCTCACATTTTGTTTCTAGAATCCTTCCCCAACAACTGCTGAAGCCTCTGCTGAGAACCAATGATCACCGCTATGCAACAAAAGTCGTGGAACTCAATAGAAATAAGGTTTAGACTCAGTGTTCTAGAACTGCAAAATTGTAATCCTATATCTACTCTTGAGTTATCAAAAACAGTACTCATGAAGTATTAATCAAACGTAGTTTAAAGTTTGCTTGAAAAGGATTGAATCATGCGAGGAAGATATCGACGAGATACCATTCTCTCACCTCTTTGCAAATCTTGATACCATCGGAACTCATACTAGCATTTGCGGTGACAACTTAATTTTGATCGCCCTTTTTGTCTCAAGATAGAAGACACAACCGAGGAAGAAGAGGTTTATTTTTTGGAAAACTCCCACCCATTTGTGGAGTTAAAGAAAATAATCATGTCCCAAAGCTCAATCCTCGCATTACTGTTGTGCCGTACCATGGTATGAAAGACCATATCTTCTTTGGTTTGTCGAGAATAGGTTTCCAAAGAGCAATAACATAACAACCTTTATTAAGATGGGGATTTAATGACATATAATAATTACATATGTTTTAATTGGTTCTATTATCTGTGGGTCTATTGATAGCTGTTTATGTGAAGTAGTAGCACAAGCATTGGCAATTATATTTAATGTCGTGAAAAGAATGCTACCGTGCACGTCCAATCTTCAAGTTCAACAAAACTGAGGAAAAACTCACATCAAGCTGAACGCATAGAAGCTTATTTTGGGTGACCACATTACGCATCAATCCCGAGTAGTTAATACTAATGTTAAAATGCATACGTAGGGGGAACTTACCAAATGAGGTGAATGTGTGAATCAACAAGAGTATCGCATTACCATGGTGGAATTTGTTCGAGATAGTCAGCAGCCAGTCTGTGACGTGGCTCTAGCTAGTCAACAAATCATGGCAAAATACCAGAAAACCCAAGGGAAATTCAATTTTAACCCGCAATCAGAGGATACCGAGATACCTCAAGGATTACCCCAAAACATTCATCGTATCCTGTGAATACCGATTCTAATCTAACAAGTTGTACCTTTAATGATGAATCTCGAAAAATTGACGCGGTGAATGTCATATGGTTGATCTTTTATCAGGAATCGAATATGGGATCAAAGAATCCTCAAAATATGTCAGAATCAAATTATGTTACTTATCTTAGCTTGTTGTTCTAAAGCCATATGGATTATAAGAATCTTAATGGAACTAAGACTCGATACACTTAAGCGTCAAGGTTAAGCCACAAGCAATAGAAATTGCCTTTCCTTACCCTTAACGAAGACGGTAATAAAGCACTGCGGATCTCACACACATCAAAAACACGATAAATTTCCCAGAGAGAATGTACTTCAAAGAACTTTCTAAAAGTTGAGTACCTAGGATCAAGAATCCAATATTGCAAAGTAATGATAAGATTTCGTCATAAAGAAATCTTCTAGCGAGAGCACTAGGAAGTCGGGGATCATGTGGCCCAAATTTATCAATCGAAATCAATAATAAAAATCCTCTACACCAATGCCTAGTAAGTGTTTGTAAATATTTAAATTTTTCTCGGCCAAGTATTTTAAGTTGTCGGGCTTGTGAATCAGGCTTCGATAGTGGAGCAAAGAATTACCTTTTCAATAAATAGGCATCATTTTTCATTTCTCGAGCCATTACTAAAAACTTTTTCTCAAATGGCTCCAAAGCGAAAAAATGGTTGCAGTTCATCTTCGAAAGGAAAGAAATCAAAAACTGAGTTTCATGCTTTTCTGTTTCTTTCTGCCAAACATCAAACCATTTTCTAAAAAATGGGTTCTCGCTCTCGCCTCCTATGTTTGGCATGGAATTCTCAAGCTTCATTTGATTTCCTTCAACAATTTTCGTTTTATTCTACAATCAAAATTAAAAAAAAAATTGGTTCAAACTACTGGCCCTCGAGTGGGCAACGCTATCCCGCATTTGGTCAAGTTGTTCTATGCAAACTTCTTCTCAAAAGCCAAGAGGTTGCAAGTTCACTTGTCAAAAGTAAGCTTTTCGCTGTTCTCGCAGAAGGCTTCGACAAGCTCTTAGAGTCCTTCACGCTGGCATCAAGATACTGGCCCGCAAGCAGCATTCACCCCTCGCCCGATGCAAGAAAGAAGCCTCGTAATCCTCCTAGGATTTCCAGAGGACCAAATCGCTTCTCAAATCAAAGCGACCTCGCTGCGTAAAAATTTGCACTGTATCGCTGCCTCATGTCTTGTCGGTAGAACCATAATTACGCTAGGCCACCTAATCGATCTCATGCGATGTATTTTATTCTCAAGGAGAAGAAAATCAATTTGGGTTACTTGGTTCTATTACCATAAAGTAGCACCAATGACGCCCTCCGGTTGTCTACCCCATTAAACCTTTATCACTAGGATATTTAAAAAAAGATGTCCATGGAATTCAAGGGGAGGCTCCTTACTCGAAAAGCACGGAGATGTTGCTCAAAAGGTACTCTATGGGATGGGTCTAAAAACTTGTGGAACGGGAATGGCAATAGACAAACAAGAGGGGAACAAAAAGGAAAACTCAAAAGAGAATGGCCCTGCATGTATGGTCAAGAATTTCCATCTTCTTAAGAGTTAAGTATTCAAAATCTCCAAAGAGTTACTAAAATTGAGAAAACCGGTTGATATTGGGTTGAAATTCTCGATGAAGAAGACGGTTGGACGAGGACATTGAGGAAGAGGGATGACGAATCTATCGATGATGTTCTGTCCACGTAGGTACTACATTAATGACTCAAGCACGTAGTTGTCTCTAGACATGATCATTTACGCTAGATGTTCCAAAGTCCTATAAAGAAGTGCCAAAGGATAAATTTACGAGTTAAGTGAAGGTCACTCCTAAGAACCGAACAAAGGTAAGTGGTCCAACAAAGAATTCCCCCGTGAGGACATAGCACAAGATGACCTGTGGATGATACCCTCCTGGGCTTAGAAGAGTAGCGGATATTAGAAGAAATCCAGCCAGCAGATGCTCCCCGATGATCTCGAAAGGTTTAGCGAGCATGTACACTGTGCACTTCTTCCTCGCCTAAAAGGCACAGTGTACGCGTTTACTGCTAAGCCACCCGTAGTTAGAACCCTTTCCTACCAAACATGTTGGCAAGCTAGTAACGCCTCAAGTACTCTTAAATCATATGGTTGTCTTGTTGATATACTTTATACTTTCTTGTGAATTACTCTGCTTCCCTTTTGTATGGACAAAAAGTGGGGTGTGCTAAGGACCTGCTTGTGTTTGTCGACTGCTGTTGGTTTACGCTATGTTAAACCCGCTTTTAGGTTACGTTTCCCCGCTTGTTGGTTCATTGCCTGCTAAAATTCTCTTTAAAAAATGGCTAACTCGGCAGAGTGTGCTTGGTTGCACGCTTGATGAAAATGTGGTTAAGCTATGCTGATTAAATGTTATGTCCTTAGTCTTGGGTTGTTTTGGTTCACCGGAATGGGAAGTTTCAGGGAGATGATTTGCTATCTCATTCGCTGAAAGTACTAAAAGTGTGCAAAAAATGCCAGTAATCAGCGCATGCTTTTGGAGCACTTTCGCTTGAATGGAAGGTGCATGTAGTTGTGCCAGTATTTAGTGCAATTTGAATCTTTTTTTTTTTTGTTAAACTCTTGGATTATCGCTTGTCTTGATTATTAGTTGTTTTAAAAGCTTATAAACCTGGTGCAGCTTGAATTGAAGTGGGGAGCTTTTAGGCCTCACTCAAACGTAGTCTCACCTCAAGTTTGTTTGTGAATTCCCTAGATGCGTTATCTGCATTTGGTTTGTCCCATTAGCCAAAAAAAGTGGGGGAGTTTGTTGATTACGTTTTGTAGGTAAACAAACTTAGCAAGAAGGATCAAGACCAAGATCCCAGCCGAAGTTAACGCATCGTAAAGACATTAATTGAAGGATCAATCAAGGAGTGCGATTGATATATTAATTGAAGTGATCAACCAAGGAGTGTAATTGATATATTAATCGAGAAATCAATCAAGGAGTGCGATTGATATAACATCAAGGGATTACTCAAGGATGGCGTGATTAAGGCAATTGTCTTAATGAAAGAAAGACCGAATTTCGGCTTCTTAGTTGTTCGACCAAGTCAAATTAAGGAGTTAATTAGCCGATCACAACTATGAAAAAGCAATGATACAATCGTGATTGGGGCGATTTCGAGGGAAGCAACGCCGTTACCGCCTAAAGGAAAGCTGGCCGCGAATGTATTCCTTAACCAACTCGTCAAGATCGAGATAGCAATCGTGATTCCCTCGACGTAATCAAGGATCGCGCAATAAGATCACGGTGGCTACGCAATCTCAGCCATTGAGGGATGTTGTAGTATAAATTGTGGTGTAGCCACTCTAGTTTATAACATCGGTTGCTCCCAGCAATTATAGCTTGTGGTCGAAAGCGGCAAAAGAATTGGGAAATGTATTCTTTTGTCAAGCAATATCAGAGCCTCTTAAGCTCCAAGTAGGCTTAAGCTGCGCCTTTTCCTCATTTCGATCGTCAGTATACTCAAAGGCCTCAGCATATACTTGAACACGTGAAGTCACGGTAGGCGAATAATACCTCACTGCACGTGCAAGCTTCAGCCCAACCCGTATAAAAACCTCTCCTGCTAGTTTTCATCAGACACAAGTTTACTGATTTTAAATTTTCTTTAGCTTTTACTCATTATAAACACTTTAGACATCAATCCCCCTCAGCCCATGTACTGAGCCTTGTCCCTCATCAAAGATTATTTCGCCTCTTACTCAATCTAGCAACTCAAACCTCAAAATCACCTCACACCTGTCCTGAGACAAACATCCCTGTGGAGGAATTGCATTATGGACCTGCAAGCTTTGTCGCCACACTCTTTAACTTCATTTGTAAGTTTGAAATGCGAGGCCTGATTCAATTTACTGAAGCTACTCTTCAACCTTTTCACCTTGCAATATAACTGATCTATCATAGAGCATAAATAATCTCCCTCCTGATACAAATTTGAATAACCTCCAAGCATATTCTTGAAAAAATCAAGGAGGTAGGATGCTCCCAAGTGAAAGCACTTTATACTTGAAAGGCTTAGGGTCAAGATTACAAATCTCCTTAATACAACTGAATAACCATCTGATCGTATGATCTGACACCCTAGGCACCAAGAAAGGAGCAACACTCCTCTCAAACTATTGAGCCACAACTCATTACAAATACAAAAAAAAATCCATCTTTCAAATAGGCCCCACTTCTGTTAGAACCCAGGTAAACAAACAGCCATGACTGACAACTCCACAATATCAACTTCATCTAGACACTCATTTAAACTCCTCCTCAGCAATAAAGCAGGTGGAAAAAGACTCTAAAGCATGAGATCCTCATCCTGATAATATTAAAGTCCCCAGCAAAAGGCCTCAAAAAAAAAACCTCTCATAAATAGCTGAACTAGTGTTCCTAAAGGCCCTCAAAAACTCCATAAGTGTCTCTACATAGTCATTAGAACCATAATTAGCTCGCAACAAAAAACTACCACTATGCAACACAGAAACCTCAACCAATACATCTTGTTGAGTAATACACTTCGCAACAATAGAACAAAAATTATGGACATTCCAAGCAACAATAATCCTACTCCAATCGTCATCAATAATATTATGTACATAACTCCAGTGAACTCATTATTGTATCCACTTTAGCTATTTTAGCTTGTTTTCAACTATGCAAATGATATAAAAGTTATATTTTGTTTTAACTTTTTAATAGTTTGTTGTTTTAGGGCATCATTAAGACCCCTTGTTCCATACTATCGCTATCTAACTTTAAGGCAGAGGAGTAGCTTTAACTTTCCCACTACCCTTACTTTGACACTTCTTTTTACAGGAACAGGCTTCTTCTCCATACTACCAGGACGTGAAATGAAGCAAAGGACTGCACTCCTGCTGGACTCTCTCTTTCTTTATCTTCCACAATCAGAGGCAAACGTGCTTCTTGCCCCTATACCTCCCATATCTCTTTGGGAGAGTCCAACTTCCTTTTTGAGCATTCACCCCCTGTTTCCAAATCCAAGTCCACTCCAAACACCACTCTCATGAACTTCAAACTCACCGGAGTATCACTCTCGGCCGAGCTAAGCATTCCCCCATCCTCACATCCGCACCTCCCATGTCACAAAAACCTACAACATTCTCGCTTCTCCCTCCAGTAAACCTTTCCCTTCGGCTCAACCTGAGGACCCTTAGGGGTACATATTTGCTCCACAGCCCCTGCATTACTATTATGTCTAAAACCTACAACACTTAGTATTACCTCCTAAGCCGGGCAAAAATCTATCTCATATGTAACCTCACAGCTTTTGGCATCCGGCTATTAATCTCACAAGCAACCATCAAAAAAAATTCATATCAACCCAATATCAACACGCACTGAAAGCATACGTAAGTCGGCCTTGGCCCGAAGTCTCTCCATCCGCTGCTCAATCCATTATCTCTAACGACTCCACCCCAAGTCGGCCTGAGGTTAAAATCATTAACAACTCCGTATACCGAAGTCACGTACCAATCGATTTGATACAATAACAACATGACCTCAATACGACATTAACAAAATAAACTCTATATTCCATCGCCAAGTGCTCCAACAACACATCCAACAAAAACAATGTATTACCTAATACAAATCCACCCTCAATAATACAACCCAAGGATATACAAGAACTAAAATATAACATGGTGGAAACTATGAAACTTCTAATTCCCTCAATAAAATACAACACAACAAGTCTAAATAAAATGATGCCAAATGTAAAAAGGAACGACTGATTTAGACTTCCTACGCTACCTAATCGTTTCACTCCATGATCTTCACGCAACTCTTCTATACGATCCTCAAAAACACCCTGAACGATCGCTTCCTTGTAGACTGCATAAACGCCCGCCCATAGGAAAAAGCGAAATAACTATTAAACAGTTGAATACAAATACCACGTACTTTACCCAATCACATATAACAATCATGCTTTATATATACAACATATGTACATACGTTAAACTTCGCTTACACCCGTGTAATAATCGGCTCAATAAATCACACAGTCCCCCTCCTATAATGATATCACATGTAATACTATAATGCAGTGAGCTTATAACCATCAACAATATTCATTTGGGCGAAAAACGCCCTTAACACAATAAAAAGTCATCAAAAGCCCATCAAACGAGAATCCTCAAATAGTAAACAAACGCGAGAAACCACCTCCAATAAAATAACTCAAATAAACGTTTAATCCACCTTCCACAAATAACCAACAAACGAATCCACCTTCACAAATAATACATACGAGAATCCACCTCCAAATACGAAAGAATCCACCTCCAAATAATCGACGAGGCTCCACCCCATCCTCCCGTAATCGAGGCTACACCCCTCGAATACCACACCAAACCTCCCGGCCTGTCACCACCGCCTCCTCAAGTAAATAATGTAAAACAAAGCAATCAAAAATACACATGCACAATGTATTACACACACAACACACGCCCACACGCCAGCCATTGTAAGTACACACAAAGACACGCGTATAACCACCATCTCATAACATGAATCATATTCATAACTATCTCATAATATAACTCATAATCACAATTATCTCATAATATCAATCATAATCTCAATTATCTCACGATATTTAATCATAAACATAATTATCATAATGATATCAATCATAATCCCCAATTATTTCATAATATCAATCATGCAAATATAACATAATATATATATATTTGAAGCGGTTCTCATCACGATTAGACCACCTCGAGCCCAAAACAATAACGATTTAATTCTCCTTGTTGTCCCTCGTGGCTAGGTCCGGCTCACCCTATTCAAAGAAATTATACATTATAACATTCGTAGAATAATATCTCTTAACATCTATACAAACCCCCGAAAAAATATATACCATCGCCTCACAAGTCAAAATTTTCATAAACTTCAAGAATCATCCTATCCCCAAGATTAAGATAATACCCCCAAATTCAACGTAACTACATTCTTAATTGCCAACTTCATAAAATCTCAATATTCGGGTCAATCACCTTTTATTACCCCCCAACAATACCCTTTTTAATCTCATTCAAACCAATCTTCAACAATCAATTTCCAACTAATCTGCAACCATTAAACACAACCTCCAATTCAAACATTAAATAATTATACAAACTTTCCCCAAACTTTCAACCCAATCTCTTACCTATCCATATTCAAAACCAATAATTCTATTCCCAAATAACTATATTAAAGTCCTCTCTTTAACCAAACTACAATTTAAAGCACTTAAGAAAAAAGTCAATAAAAGTCAAACCTCAACATACACCACTTTCTAAACCCCAATAATCACTTAAACTCACCTTAAAAGTCAACATAAAAGTCAAACCATCAAATCAAATAACTTATAGCCTAAAAACGGTGAGATTTTGAAGATTAAAACTCATGCCACTGATGAACGGTGTAGACGTGAAACCCAGATTATGAAGCCAGATTCCACAAAGATTTGCCAACTAAACGAAAAATTCCAAGGGGGAATGGGAGGGGTAAAGTCTCGGCCCGCAGAGTGGGGGAAGGCTATGATAGATTTTTTTCTTTTGTGTTTTGATTAAACGAGATGCGATGAGACTTAGCCAGTGGAACTTTTAAGTGTAGTTTAAGTCTCGTTGGTTCACAATTTCGCTTCTCTTCTCGGTTTAACAACTCCATCGAACACGAGTCAAATTAAATTCATATTCTCAAAATATATTATCGTCCAACCCATTTTGCATTGTCATTATTCGACCCAAATTCTCCTTAACTTTAACCGCCAACACTAACCAAAGAACTAAAAATCATAAAGCTTATTTTGGCCTCACCTAATAAAATTGCCCCTCGGGAATTTACTCAACACCACGCCTGCTCCTTAACTCATCACTTTACTCAACTGGCCATTACACATATTATAAAGCACAAAGTTTAAGAACTAACCTTCTATTTCTCTTCTCTCTTCCACTCACGATTCCTCGCCACAACATTCACCAAAGCCATTAAATCCTTTATTTCTCAAGAACACTTTTCCCATCAAGAATTTCGCCGGTTTCTCTCTCTCATACGTAGCGTGTCCCTCTTCCAAGTCTATCAAGTCATGACTAATATATGGGATTCGTCTGGGATATACTTCCTCAAACATTTAATATTATGGAAGACGTTATGAATTTGTCCAATCTGAGTAACGCTAAACGCATAGGCCACCGGACCAACTCCCCGCTTCAAAATCTCATACGGGCCGATATATCGAGGACTCAACTTCCTCTCTTAGCTTAATCTCAATACGCTTCCACGGGATATTCTCAAGAATACTTTATTACCAATTTCAAAGGTTAAATCCACACGGCGACGCATCCGCATACATCTTTGTCTATTCAAGCGCCTCACTCTCGTAGCCGTTGTATCAATTTTATTCTCTCTCCACCGACCTTTCCACCAACTCCGTAACTGCATAATTTTCTATCTCCTACTTATTCCAACAAACCGGAGTCCTAGTACTGCCATACAAATGCCTCAAATGGTGACATCCCAATACCGCTGAAAAAGCTATTATTATATGCAAACTCCATTTTAGGCAATTCATCATCCCAATTTCCAGAAAAGTTCAACACACAAGCCCGCAACATATCCTCCAACGTTTGAATTGTTCTATCTTAACGCCCATCCGACTACGGATGAAACGATGTAATTTCAAATTGACCTCGCCCTCATCAAGCTTGAAATCCTTTTCTTCCAAAATCCGTGGAAAGCGACCCAAAGATCTCGAGCATCATCCGATACTAACGGATACCGCACTCCACGCACCGCACAATTGGATCAACATACAACCTCGCCTAACCGCCAGACTCTGAGTCGAATTTAATTGGTAAGAAATGAGCTTTTCACTTTGACAGCCTATCCACTATCACCCAAATAACATCATTATTCTTTTCTCAACGCCTCTGAGGTCTCAAAAACAAAATCCATCATGTAATACGCTCCCCAAGTCCTCTCTCTGAATGTAGGCGGGTCAGCAATAGCCCCGCTCGATGCCGGTGTTCGATCTTCACCTCTGCTGACAAGTCAAACATTTTGATAGAAATTCAAAGAATTTACCTCTTCATGTCACAATATCACTTTTAAGTCTCTAGACATCTTTAGCCCACTGTGGATTTACATATGGAAGATATGAAGCCAGCCCAAAAATCTCTTTTCAAGAGTAAGGTACCTAAAGCAATACAACTGAACGAAGTACAATTGAG
>JADFUC010002147.1:0-31320 GCA_019722365.1 Lithospermum erythrorhizon | reverse complement strand
AAGCCACTGTTCCTCATTAGCTTACTTAATGATGTCGCAGGAGAAAATCGTTTATTCAATTTTATTTCAGATGCGTTCGAAGTTTACGAAGCAAACGAAACGGGTATTTTTCTCCGCATCCAACGTGAACTGCTCGAAGTTTTTCAATGTTCCCTATTATTAGCTTACGAACGATGTTCTAAAACGTCGATTCAATTTTATTGTGACGCCTCGAGTTTATTTCAGCTTTTCAAAACGAGAAAACGGCATTTTCCTATCCGAACGCATTCGAAGTTTTTTTTCAATGTTCCCTAATATTAGCTTACTTAATGATGTTCTAGGAGAAAACTGCCGATTCAATTTTATTTCAGACGCCTGAAGATTTAGCCAAACGAAAATGTATTTTTCTCCTATCCAACGCAATCTGCTCGAAGTTTTTTTTCAATGTTCCCTATTAGCTTCTACGAATGAGTTCTAGGAGAAAACTGCCACTTTGATTTTATTTCAGACGCTCGAGTTTATTTAGCCAAAAACGAAACCATTTTCCTATCCGGAATTAACTGCTCGAAGTTTTTTTCATCGCTCCTCTATTAGCTTTCACGAATGACGCTCTAGGAGAAAATCGTTTATTCATTTTATTTCAGACGCTCGAAGTTTATTTAGCCAAAACGAGAAAACGGCATTTTTCTTATCCGGCGCGAACCGCTCGAAGTTTCAATGTTCCCTAATATTAGCCACGAATGATGTTCTAGGAGAAAATCAAGCGATTCTATTTTATTTCAGACGCTCGAGTTTATTTGGGCCAAAACGAGAAAACGGCATTTTCCATCCGAACGCAACTGCTCGAGTTTTTTTTTTCAATGTTCTAATATTAGCTTACGAACGACGTTTGGTGAGTAAAATCGTCGATTCTATTTTATTTCGAACGCTCGAGTTTATTGGCCAAAACGAGAAAACTGCATTTTTCTCCAGGTCCGAACGCAACTGCCCGAGTTTTTTTTCATCGTCTCTATTAGCTTACTTAATCGACGCTCTAGGAGAAAATCAACCGATTCTATTTTATTTCAGACGCTCGAAGCTTATTTGGGCCAAACGAAAACGATACATTTTTCCTATCCGAACGCAATCCGCTTCGAAGCTTTTTTTTTCAACGTTCTAATATTACTTACGAATGATGTCTTGTAAGAAATCAAGCGATTTAATTTTATTTCGTAGTTCGAGTTTATTTAGCTAAAACGAGAAAACGGTATTTTTCTCCTATCCGGAACGCGAACTACCTGAAGTTTTGTTCTCTCATTACGGAGCTTACGAATCGATGTTCTAGAGAGAAACAACCCGATTCATTTATTTCGTACGCTTGTTTATTTTAGCCAAACGAGAAAACTGCATTTTTCCTATCCGAACGCGAACTGCTCGAAGTTTTTTTTCATCGTTCCCTTTAATATTAGCTGTATTAACGATGTTCTAGAGAAAATCGTTTATCTCTATTTTATTTCAGACGTTCTGTTTATTTGGGCCAAACGAGAAAACGGCATTTTTTCTTCTATCCGAACGCAACTGCTCTGAAGCTTTTTCAATACCTCATTAGCTTTACGAATGATGTTCTAGGAGAAAATCAACCGATTCTATTTTTATTTCTACGCTCAGTTTATTTGGCCAAAACGAGAAAACGGTATTTTTCTTCCTATCCGAATCTAACTGCCGCAGTTTTTTCAATGTTCCCCATTATTAGCTTACTTAACGATGTCTCTAGGAGAAAATCGTTTATCTCTGGCTTTATTCATGCCTGAAGCTTATTTGGGCTAAAACGAGAAAACCGTATTTTCTCCTATCCGAACGCAACTGCCTCGGTTTTTTCAATGTTCCCTATTAGCTGACAATGATTTTAGGAGAACGTTGATTCAATTTTATTTCAGACGCTCGAAATTATTTAAGAAACGAAAACGCATTTTCCCATCCGAACGCAACTGCTCGAAGCCAATGTTCCCTAATATTAGCTTACGAATGATGTTCTAGAGAAAATCGCTTTTATTCTGGCCTTTACTTCAATCCGACTTTATTTGGGCCAAACGAGAAAAAACCATTTTTCTCTATCCGAATCTAACCCGCTCGAAAGTTTTTTTTTTCATCGTTCCCTAATATAGCTTTCTACGAATGATGTTCTAGGAGAAACTGTCATTCAATTCTTATTTCAGACGTTGAAGTTTATTTAGCCAAACGAAAACGGTATGCCCTTATCCAACGCAACCGCCTGAAGTTTTTTTCTAATGTTCCTCATATTGCATGAATGATGTTCTAGGAGAAAATCAAGCGATTCAATTTTATTTCAGACACGTTCGTTTATTAAATAAAACGAGAACGGTATTCCTATCCGAACGCAATCCGCTTCAAAGTTTTTTTTTCAATGTTCCCTCATTAGCTTACGAATGATGTTCTAGGAGAAAACTGCTGATTTATTTTATTTGCCTGCTCGACTTTATTTAGCCAAAACCTAAAACTGCATTTTTCTCCTATCCGAATCAACCAAATCCGTTTCGAAGTTTTTTCATTGTCTCTCATTAGCTTTATTAATGATGTTCTAGGAGAAACCAAGTTTATTCCACTTTATTTGATTTGAAGCTAAAACAGAAAACCATTTTTTCCATCCGAATCAACTGCTCGAGTTTTTTTTTTTCATCACCTCTAATAATATTAGCCATTTAATGACGTTCTTGAGAAAATCGTTGCATTCTATTTTATTTCGAATCGCCTGAAGTTTATTAGCCAAAACGAAACTTTCTCCTATCCGAACGCAACTGCTCGCTTTTTTTTTTTTCAACGTTTCTATTATTAAATTTTTTACTTAATGACGTCTAGGAGAAAATCGTTATTCTATTTTATTTGCCTGTTCGACTTTTATTTGGGGCCAAAACGAAAAACGGTATTTTTTCCTATCCAACGCAACTGCCCGAGTTTTTTTTCAATGTTCTAATAGCTTACGAATCGATGCTCTAGAAATCAACCGATTCAATTTTATTTCAGAGTGTTCGAAGCTTGTTTGGGCCAAAACGAACGGTATTTTTTCTATCCGAACGCAACTGCTCGAAGTTTTTTTTCAATGCCCCCATTATTAGCTTAATAATGATGTTCTAGGAGAAAATCAGCGATTCAATTTTATTTCAGACGTTTCGAAGCTTATTTAGCCAAAACGAGAAATGTATTTTTCTTCCATCCGAACGCAACTGCTCGAAGTTTTTTCAATGTTCTTAATATTAGCTTACGAATGATGCTCTAGGAGAAAATCAACTGACCAATTTTATTTCAGACGTTCGAGTTTATTTGGGCTAAAACGAACGGTATTTTTCTCCTTATCCGAACGCAATCCGAAGTTTTTTTCATTGCCTCATTAGCTTTTACCATTTGTGAGAAAACTGCTTATTCAATTTTATTTCAGACGCTCGAAGTTTATTTGGGCCAAACGAACGGTATTTTCCAGTATCCGAACGCAACTGCTCGAAGCTTTTTTCACTGTTCCCTAATATTAGCTTACGAATGATGTTCTAGGAGAAAATCGTTTATTCTATTTTATTTCAGACGCTCGAAGTTTATTGGGCCAAACGGTGAAAAACCGTATTTTTTCCTATCCGAACGCAGTCCGGCTCGAAGTTAACAAAACCCCGCCCAACCCAACCAAACGAACGTGGTGATTTTTTCTCCTATCCGAACGCACCTGCTCGAAGTTTTTTTTCAATGTTCCCCATTATTAGCTTACTAATGATGTTCTAGGAGAAAAAATCAAGCTGACCTATTTTATTTTCAGATCGCTCAGCGATTTCAAATAAACGAACCGTGATTTTTCTTCCTATCCGAACGCAACTGCTCGAAGTTTTTTTTCAATGTTCCCTAATATTAGCTATTTAATGACGTTTCTAGGAGAAAATCGCTGATTCTATTTTATTTCAGACGCTCGAGTTTATTTGGCCAAAACGAGAAAACCGCATTTTTCCTATCCGAACGCAACTGCCTCGAAGTTTTTTTCAATGTTCCCTATTATTAGCTTTACGAATGATGTTCTAGGAGAAAATCGTTGATTCTATTTTATTTCGAACGCTCGACTTTATTTAATAAACGAAAAACCGTATTTTCTCCTATCCGAACGCAATCCGCCTGAAGTTTTTTTCAATGTTCCCTAATATGCTTACGAATGATGTTCTAGGAGAAAATCGTTTATTCAATTTATTTCAGACGCTCGAAGCCATTGGGCCAAACGAAAAACGGCATTTTTCCAATCCGAACGCTAACTGAAGTTTTTTTCAATGTTCTAATATTAGCCACGACGTTTCCGGGAGAAAACTGCTGACCCACTTTATTTCAGACGCTCGAAGCTTATTTTGGCCAAAACGAGAAAAACGGCATTTTTTCTCCTATCCGAACGCAACTGCTCGAAGTTTTTTTTTCAATGTTCCCTTAATATTAGCTTTGCCGAATATAAGTTCTAGGAGAAAAATCATGATTCTATTTTAGCTTCGAACGCTCGAAGTTTATTTAGCCAAACGAGAAAACCGCATTTTCTCCTATCCGAACTAACTGCTCGAAGCTTTTTTTTCAATGTTCCCTATTAGCTTACGGCTGATGTTCAGGAGAAAATTGCCGATTCTATTTTATTTCGAACGTTTCGACTTTATTTAAGTTTAAACGAGAAAACCAGATGCCCCATCCGAACGCAACTGTCTGAGTTTTTTTTTTTTCAATGTTCCCCAATATTAGCCATGAATGATGTTCTAGGAGAAAATCAACCATTCTATTTTATTTCAGACGCTCGAGTTTATTTAAGCCAAAACGAGAAAACGGTATTTTCTCCTTATCCGAACGCAACCGCCTGAAGTTTTTTCGCCCCATTATTAGCTTACGAATGATGTTCTAGGAGAAAATCAACCGATTCTATTTTATTTCCTCAGACGCTCGATGACGAAGCCAAAACGAAAACGGCATGCCCATCCGAACGCGCAACTGCTCGAAGTTTTTTTTCAATGTTCCCCATTAGCTTACTAATGATGTTCTAGGAGAAAATCGTTGATTCTATTTTATTTGTGACGCTCGAGTTTATTTGGGGCCAAAACGAGAAAACCCATTTTTCCTATCCCAACGCAACTGCTCGAAGCTTTTTTTTCAACGTTCCCTAATATTAGCTTACGAATTCTAGGAGAAACTGCCATTCTATTTTATTTCGTAATGCCTGAAGCGATTTAATAAAACGAGAAAACCGCAGATTTTTCTCCTATCCCAACGTTAACTGCTCGAAGTTTTTTTCAATGTTCCCTAATATTAGCTATTTAATGATGCTCTAGGAGAAAATCAAGCCATTCTATTTTATTTCGAACGCTCGACTTTTATTTAGCCAAAACGAGAAAACCGTGATTTTTCTCCTATCCGAACGCAATCCGCTCGAAGTTTTTTTTCAATGTTCTTAATATTAGCCACGAATGATGCTCTAGAGTAAAATCGTTTATCTAATTTTATTTCGCGACGTCGAGCTGATAAACGAAAACGGCATTTTTCTCCAATCCGGTCTAATCCGTCGAAGTTTTTTTTCAATGTTCCCTAATATTAGCTTTACGAACGATGTTCTCGTGGCAAAATCAACATTCAATTTTATTTCAGACGCTCGAAGCCAAACGAAAACGGTATTCTATCCGAACGCAACTGCTCGAAGTTTTCATCGTTCTCTATTAGCTTACTTAATGATGTTCTAGGAGAAAATCAAGCGATTCTATTTTATTTCTCGAACGCTCGAGTTTATTTGGGCCAAAACGAAAAACTCAAGATTTTCCTATCCAACGCAACTGCTTCCGAAGTTTTTTTTCAATGTTCCCTATTAGCTTTCTACGAACGATGTTCTAGGAGAAAATCAAGCGATTCTATTTTATTTCGAACGCTCGACTTTTATTTGGGGCCAAACGAAAACCGTATTTTTCTCCCATCCGAACGAACTGCTCGGGAAGTTTTTTTCAATGTTCTCTATTGGCTTTACTAATGATGTTCCCAGAGAAAATCGCCGACCAATTTTATTTCAGACGCTCGAGTTTATTTGGGGCCAAAACGAAAACGGTATTTTTTCTCCAATCCGAACTAATCCGCTCGAAGTTTTTTCAATGTTCCCTAATATTAGCTTACGACGATGTTCTAGGAGAAAATCGTTTATTCAATTTTATTTCGTGACGTTTATTGGGCTTAAACGAGAAAACGGTATATTCTATCCGTTAATCCGCTCGAGTTTTTTTCAATGTTCCCTAATATTAGCTTACTTAATGATGTTCTAGGAGAAAATCAACCGATTCTATTTTATTTCAGACGCTCGAGTTTATTTAGCTTTCGCTAAACGAGAAAACGGCATTTTTCTCCTATCCGAACGCAATCCGCTCGAAGTTTTTTTTCAATGTTCCCTAATATTAGCCATTTAATCGATGTTCTAGAAAAATCAACCGATTCAATTTATTTCAGACGCTCGAAGTTTATTTGGGCCAAACGAAAACGGCATTTTTCTCCTATCCGAATTAACCGCTCGAAGCTTTTTTTTCAATGTCTCTCTAATATTAGCTTACGACGATGTTCTAGGAGAAAATCAACCGATTCTATTTATTGTGACGTCTGAAGTTTATTTAGCCAAAACGAAAACGGTATTTTTCCTATCCGAACGCAATCCGCTCGAAGTTTTTTTTTCATCGTTCTATTATTAGCTTTACGATCGATGTTCTAGGAGAAAATCAAGCGATTCTATTTTATTTCAGACGCTCGAAGTTTGATTAGCTAAACGAAAACCGTGATTTTTTCTTCCTATCCGAACGCAACTGGCTCGAAGTTTTTTTCAATGTTCCCTAATATTAGCTTACGAATGATGTTCTAGGAGAAAATCGCTTATTCAATTTATTTCAGATGCTGAGTTTATTTAGCCAAACGAAAACGGTATTTTTCTCCTATCCGAACGCTAACTGCTCGAAGTTTTTTTTCAATGTTCCCTAATATTAGCTACGACGATGTTCTTGAGAAAATCAAGCGAGTTCTATTTTATTTCGAACGCCTGAAGTTTATTTGGCCAAACGAAACCGTATTTTTCCTATCCAACGCAACTGCTCGAAGTTTTTTTCAATGTTCTAATATTAGCTCATTTAATGATGTTCTAGGAGAAAACTGTTGATTCTATTTTATTTCGTTTCTGCTCGACTTTATTTAGCCAAAACGAAAAGCCATTTTTCTCCTATCCGAACGCAACTGCTCGAAGCTTTTTCAATGTCTCTTAATATTAGCTTACTTAATGATGTTCTAGGAGAAAATCGTTTTATTCAATTTTATTTCAGACGCTCGAAATTATTTAGTCAAAACGAAAACGGCATTTTTCTCCTATCCTCAACGCTAACTGCTCGAAGTTTTTTCAATGTTCCCCTTAATATTAGCTTACTATCGATGCTCTAGGAGAAAAATCAACCGATTCTATTTTATTTCAGACGCCTGAAATTATTTAATAAACGAAACGGTATTTTTTCTCCTATCCGAACGCAACTGCTCGAAGTTTTTTTCAATGTTCCCTAATATTAGCTTACTTAATGACGTTTAGGAGAAAATCAAGCGATTCTATTTTATTTCAGACGCTCGAGTTTATTTGGGGCCAAAACGAGAAAACCGCATTTTCTTATCCGAACGCAACTGCTCGAGTTTTTTTTTTTTTTCATCGTTCCCCATTAGCTTATTTAATGATGCTCTAGGAGAAAATCGTCGATTTATTTTATTTCAGACGCTCGAAGTTTATTAGCCAAAACGAAACGGTGATGCCCTATCCGAATCCAATCCGCTCGAAGCTAATGTCTCTAATATTAGCCGCGCATTTAATGATGTTCTAGGAGAAAATCAAGCGATTCTATTTTATTTCTCAGACGCTCGAAGTTTATTGGGGCCAAAACGAAAACCGTATTTTTCTCCTATCCGAACGCAACTGTCGAGTTTTTTCAATGTTCTCATTAGCTTACGAATGATGTTCTAGGAGAAAATCAAGCGATTCTATTTTATTTCGAACGCTCGAGCGATTTAGCCAAAACGAGAAAAACCGCATTTTTCTCCTATCCCGAACGCGAATCCGTTCGAAGTTTTTTTTTCAATGTTCCCCAATATTAGCCATTTAATGATGTTCTAGGAGAAAATCGTTTATCTATTTTATTGCCTGCTCGACTTTATTTTCACTAAAACGAAAAACGCAGCATTTTTTCTCCTATCCAACGCAACTGCTCTCGAAGTTTTTTTCATCGTTCCTCAATATTAGCTTATTTAATGATGTTTAGGAGAAAATCGTTTATTCAATTTTATTTCAGACGCTCGAGTTTATTTAGCCAAAACGAAAACGATTTTCTCCTATCCGAACGCAATCCGTTTCGGTTTTTTCAATGTTCCCTTATTATTAGCTATTTAATGATGTCAGAGAAAATCGCTGACCAATTTATTTCAGACGCTCGAGTTTATTTAGGCCAAACGAGAAACGGTATTTTCTCCTATCCGAACGCAACTGCTCGAAGTTTTTTTTTCAATGTTCCCCTAATATGAAGCATGACGATGTTCTAGGAGAAAATCAAGCTTATCCAATTTATTTCGCACGCTCGAAGCTTATTTGGGGCCAAAACGAGAAACCGTATTTTTCCCATCCGAACGCAACCACCTGAAGTTTTTTTCAATGCCCTAATATTAGCTTACGATCGATGTTCTAGGAGAAAATCAAGCGATTCCTATTTTATTTCAACGCTCGAGTTTATTTAGCCAAACGAGAAACCGCATTTTCCTATCCGAACGCTAACTGCTCGAAGTTTTTCTTCAATGTTCCCTAATATTAGCTTTTACGAATGATGTTCTAGGAGAAAATCAAGCGATTCTATTTTATTTCGTTTGCTCGAATTTTTATTTGGGCTAAAAACGAGAAAACCGTGATTTTCTCCTATCCGAATCCAACTGCTCGAAGTTTTTTTCAATACCCTAATATTAGCTTACTTAATGATGTTCGAGGAGAAAACTGCTGATTCAATTTTATTTCAGATCGCTCGAGTTTATTTAAGCCAAAACGAGAAAACTGCATTTTTTCTCCTATCCGAACGTAACTGCTCGAAGCTTTTTTTCAATGTTCCCCTAATATTAGCTTACTTAATGATGTTCTGGAGAAAATCAAGCGATCTTTATTTTATTTCGAACGCCGAGTTTATTTGGGCTAAAACGAAACCGTGATTTTCTCCATCCCAACGCAACTGCTCGAAGTTTTTTCACGTTCCCTAATATTAGCTTACGAATGATGTTCTAGGAGAAAATCAAGCATTCTATTTTACTCGTTTGTCGACTTTTATTTGGGGCCAAAACGAAAACGTGATTTTCTCCTATCCGAACGCAACTGCTCGAAGTTTTTTCAATGTTCCCTTAATATTAGCTTACGAATGATGTTCTAGGAGCAGTAACTGCGATTCAATTTTATTTCAGACGTTTATTTATTTTGGGCCAAAACGAAAACGGCATTTTTTCCCTAGCCGAACTAACTGCTCGAAGTTTTTTTCAATGTTCCCATTATTAGCTATTTAATGATGTTCTAGGAGAAAATCAAGCGATTCTATTTATTGTGACGCTCGAAGTTTATTTAGCCAAAACGAGAAACGGCATTTTTCTCCTATCCGAACGCAACTGCCTGAAGTTTTTCAATGTTCCCTAATATTAGCTTACTTAATGATGTTCTAGGAGAAAATCAAGCCGATTCTATTTTATTTCGTGACGCTCGCTTATTTAGCCAAACGAGAAAACGGCATTTTCCTATCCGAACGCAACTGCTCGAAGTTTTTTTTTTCAATGTTCTATTAGCTTACGAATGATGTTCTAGGAGAAAATCGTTTATCTTCTATTTTATTTCAGACGCTCGAAGTTTATTTACAAACGAAAACGGCATTTTTCTCCCATCCGAACGCAACTGGCTCGAAGTTTTTTTCAATGTTCTAATATTAGCTTACGAATGATGTTTAGGAGAAAATCAAGTTTATCTTTATTTATTGTGACGCTCGAAGTTTATTTGGGCCAAAACGAAAACCGTATTTTTTCCCTATCCAACGCAATCCGCTCGAAGCTTTTTTTTTCAATGTTCCTCAATATTAGCTTACGAATGATGTTCTAGGAGAAAATCAAGCGCGATTTTATTTTGGCTTCGAACGCTCGAAGTTTATTTGGGCCAAACGAAACCGTATTTTTTTTCCTATCCGAACGCAACTGGCTCGAGTTTATTTTATTTCAGACGCTCGAGTTTATTTAGCCAAACGAAAACGGCATTTTCCTATCCGAACGCAACTGCCTGAAGTTTTTTTTCAATGTTCTAATATTAGCTTACTTAATGATGTTCTAGGAGAAAATCAAGCGATTCTATTTTATTTTCAGACGCTCGAGTTTATTTGGGCCAAACGAAAACGGCATTTTTCTTCCTATCCAACGCAACTGCTCGAAGTTTTTCAATGTTCCCCTAATATTAGCTTACGAATGAGGTTCTAGGAGAAAATCGTTTTATTCTATTTTATTTCAGACGCTCGAAGTTTATTTAGCTAAACGAAAACGCAGTATTTTTCCTATCCCAACGAACTGCTCGAAGTTTTTTTCAATGTTCCCTTAATATTAGCCATTTAATGATGTTCTAGAGAAAATCAAGCGATTCTATTTTATTTCAGACGCTCGAAGTTTATTTAGCTAAACGAGAAACCGTATTTTCTCCATCCGAATCCAACTGCCTCGAAGTTTTTTTTTCATCGTTCCCCGAATATTAGCTTACTTAACGATGCTCTGTGGTAAAATCAACCGATTCTATTTTATTTCTCAGACGCTCGAGTTTATTTGGGCCAAACGAAAACGGCATTTTTCTCCTATCCGAACGCAACTGCCTGAAGCTTTTTTTTTCAATGTTCCCCATTACAATAATGATGTTCTAGGAGAAAATCAAGCGATTCTATTTTTATTTCTCAGACGCTCGAGTTTATTTGGGCCAAAACGAAAAACGGCAGATGCCTTATCCGAATAATCCGCTCGAAGTTTTTTTTCTAATGTTCTCTATTAGCTATTTAATGATGTTCTAGAGAAAATCGTTTATTCATTTTATTTCGCTCGCTCAGCTGAGCTTAAAACGAAACGGCATTTTCTCCTATCCGAATCTAATCCGTTTCCGAAGTTTTTTTTTCAATAAATTCCCTAATAGCTTTCTTACGCATCGATGTTCTAGGAGAAACTGCTTGATTCTATTTTATTTCGCTCGCTCGAAGATTTGGCCAAACGAGAAATCCGCATTTTTCTTCCAATCAACGCAATCCGCTCGAAGTTTTTTTTTCAATGTTCCCTAATATTAGCTTACTAATGATGTTCTAGGAGAAAATCAAGCGATTCAATTTTATTTCGTGACGCTCGAAGTTTATTTGGGCCTAAACAAGAAAAAACGGCATTTTTCTCCAATCCTAACGTTAATCCGCTCTGCTTGTTTAATGTTCCCTTAATATTAGCTTCATTTAATGATGTTCAGAGAAAAAATCAGCGATTCTATTTTATTTCAGACGTCGAGTTTATTTAGCCAAAAACGAAACGGTATTTTTCCTATCCGAACGCAACTGCTCGAAGTTTTTTTCAATGTTCTTAATATTAGCTTAATAATGATGTTCTAGGAGAAAATCAAGTTTATTCTATTTTATTTCAGACGCTCGAAGTTTATTTAATAAAAACGAGAAAACGGCATTTTTCCCATCCGAACGCAACTGCCTGAAGTTTCTTTTTTCAATGTTCCCCATTAGCTTACGAATGATGTTCTAGGAGAAAATCAAGCGATTTAATTTATTTCGCAGACGCTCGAAGTTTATTTGGGCTAAAACGAACGGTATTTTTTCCTATCCGAACGCGCAACTGCTCGAAGTTTTTTTTTTTTCAATGTTCAGCTTTAATATTAGCTACTTAATGATGTTCTAGGAGAAAATCAAGCGATTCTATTTTATTTCGTACGCTCGAAGCTTATTTGGTCAAAACGAAAACGAATTTTTCTCCCCTATCCGAACGTTAACTGCTCGAAGTTTTTCAATGTTCGCCTAATATTAGCTTACGAATGATGTTCAGGAGAAAAATCAAGCGATTCTATTTTATTTCACGCCTGAAGTTTATTTGGGGCTAAACGAGAAACGGTATTTTTCCTATCCGAACGCAATCCGCTCGAAGTTTTTTTCAATGTTCCCTAATATTAGCTTATTTAATCGATGTTCTAGGAGAAAATCACATTCTGCTTTATTTCAGACGCTCGAAGTTTATTTAGCCAAACGAGAAACGGCATTTTTCCTATCCTAACGCAACTGCTCGAAGTTTTTTTTCAATGTTCTTAATATTAGCTTACTTAATGACGTTTCAGGAGAAAATCATGATTCTATTTATTTCAGACGCTCGAAGTTTAGCCAAAACGAGAAAACCGCATTTTTCCTATCCGAACGCAACTGCTCTGAAGTTTTTTTTTTCAATGTTCTATAATATTAGCTAGCTTTCACGAATGATGTTCTAGGAGAAAAAATCGTTTATTCTATTTTATTTCAGACGCTCGAGTTTATTTGGCCAAACGAAAACCGTGATTTTTCTCCTATCCAATCTAACTGCCTGGAGTTTTTTTTCAATGTTCCCCTTAATATTAGCTTAAGAATGATGTTCTAGGAGAAACTGTCGACTTATTTTATTTCGAACGTTTCATCCTATTTAGCCAAACGAAACCGTATTTTTCCTATCCGAACGCAACTGCTCGAAGTTTTTTTTCAATGTTTCCCTAATATTAGCTTACGAATGATGTTCTAGGAGAAAATCCTGCTGATTTACTTTATTTCAGACGCTCGAAGTTTATTTAGCCAAAACGAGAAAAAACGACATTTTTCTCCTATCCGAACGCCATCCGTCTGAAGTTTTTTTTTTCATCGTTCCCTAATATTAGCTTACGAATGATGTTCTAGGAGAAAATCAAGCGATTCTATTTTAGTTCGTACGTTCGAGTTTATTTGGGCCGAAACGAAAAAACTGCATTTTCTCCTATCCGAACGCAATCCGTTCGAGTTTTTTTTCAATGTTCCCCTAATATTAGCTTACGAATGATGTTCTAGGAGAAAATCGTTGATTCTATTTATTTCGTCTGCTCGAAGTTTATTTAGCCAAAACGAAAACGGTATTTTTCCTATCCGAACGCAACTGCTCGAAAGTATTTTTTCAATGTTCTAATATTAGCTTAATAATGATGTTCTAGGAGAAAATCAAGCGATTCTATTTTATTCAGACGCTCGAAGTTTATTTGGGCCAAAACGAAAACGGTATTTTTCTTCCTATCCGAACGAATCCGCTCTAGTTTTTTTTTCAATGTTCCTTAATATTAGCTTACTTAATGATGTTCTAGGAGAAAATCGCGATTCTATTTTTATTTCAGACGCTCGAGTTTAGCCAAACGAGAAAACGGTATTTTTTTCCTATCCGAACGCAACTGCTCGGGAAGTTTTTTTTTCAATGCTCTAATATTAGCTTACGAACGATGCTCTAGAGAAAAAACGTTTATTCTATTTTATTTCAGACGCTCGAAGTTTATTTGGGCCAAAACGAAAACGGTATTTTTTCTCCTATCCGAACGCAATCCGCTCGAAGCTTTTTTTCAATGTTCCCTAATATTAGCTTACGAATGACGCCTCAGGAGAAAATCGTTTATTCTATTTTATTTCGTGACGCTCGAGTTTATTTAATAAAACGAGAAAACGGCATTTTCTCCTATCCGAACGCTAACTGCTCGAAGTTTTTTTCAATGTTCCCCATTAGGTTATTTAATGATGCTCTAGGAGAAAATCGTTTATCTCTATTTTTATTTCTCAGACGTTTCAGTTTATTTGGGCCAAACGAAAACGGTATTTTTCTCCTATCCGAACGCAACTGCTCGAAGTTTTTTCAATGTTCCCTAATATTAGCTTACGAATGATGTTCTAGGAGAAAATCAAGCCGATTCTATTTTATTTCAGACGCTCGAGTTTATTTATAGGCCAAACGAGAAAACGGCATTTTTCTTCCTATCCGAACGCAACTGCTCGAAGGTTTTTTTTCAATGTTCCCCTAATATTAGCTTACGAATGATGTTCTAGGAGAAAATCAAGCGATTCTATTTTATTTCGTACGTTCGAGTTTATTTGGGCCGAAACGAGAAAACGGCATTTTCTCCTATCCGAACGCAACTGTTCGAAGTTTTTTTTCAATGTTCCCTAATATTAGCTTTGTAATGATGTTCTGGGAGAAAATCAAGCGATTCTATTTTATTTCTCAGACGCTCGAAGCCGTTTCTATTTTGGGGCCAAAACGAAAACGGCATTTTTCGCCCTATCCGAACGCAATCCGTTCGAGTTTTTTTTCAATGTTCCCCTAATATTAGCTTACACATGATGTTCTTTGAGAAAATCAAGCGATTCTATTTTAGTTCGTACGTTCGAGTTTATTTTGGCCGAAACGAGAAAACGGCATTTCTCCTATCCGAACGCAATCCGTTCGAGTTTTTTTTCAATGTTCCCCTAATATTAGCTTACGAATGATGTTCTAGGAGAAAATGAAGCGATTCTATTTTATTTCAGACGTTCGAAGTTTATTTAGCCAAAACGAGAAACGGCATTTTTCTCCCTATCCCGAACGCGCAACTGCTCGAAGCTTTTTTTTTCAATGTTCCCCTAATATTAGCTTACGAATGATGTTCTAGGAGAAAATCAAGCGATTCTATTTTATTTCAGACGCTCGAGTTTATTTGGGGCCAAACGAAAAACGGCATTTTTTCTATTCGAACTAACTGCTCGAAGCTTTTTTCATCGTTCCCCTAATATTAGCTTACGAATGATGTTCTAGGAGAAAATCAAGCGATTCTATTTTATTTCAGACGCTCGAGTTTATTTGGGGCCAAAACGAAAACGGCATTTTTCTCCTATCCGAACGCAATCCGCTCGAAGTTTTTTTTTCAATGTTCCCTTAATATTAGCCATTTAATGATGTTCTAGGAGAAAACTTCTATCTCTATTTTATTTCAGACGCTCGAGTTTATTTGGGCCAAACGAAAACGGCATTTTTCTCCTATCCGAACGCAACTGCTCGAAGTTTTTTTCAATGTTCCCTATTAGCTTTGCTATTTAATGATGTTCTAGGAGAAAATCAAGCATTCTATTTTATTTCGTGACGCTCGAAGCTTACTAGCTAAAACGAAAACGGTATTTTTCTTCCTATCCGAACGCAACTGCTCGAAGTTTTTTTTCAATGTTCCCTAATATTAGCTATTTAATGATGTTCTAGGAGAAAATCGCTTATCTTTATTTTATTTCGCAGACGCTCGAAGCTATTTGGGGCCAAACGAAAACGGCATTTTCTCCCTATCCGAACGCAACTGCTCGAAGCTTTTTTTCAATGTTCCCCACATTAGCTTACTTAATGATGCTCTGTGAGAAAATCGTTTCATTCTATTTTATTTCTCAGACGTCGCTCGAAGTTTATTTAGGGCTTTTCAAAACGAGAAAACGGCATTTTTCTCCTATCCGAACGCAACTGCTCGAAGTTTTTTTTCAATGTTCCTTAATATTAGCTTACGAATGATGTTCTAGGAGAAAATCAAGCGATCTTGTATTTTATTTCGTGACGCTCGAGTTTATTTAGCCAAAAACGAAAACGGTATTTTCTTTCTCCTATCCGAACGCAATCCGCTCGAAGTTTTTTTCAATGTTCCCTAATATTAGCTTTCATTTAATGATGTTCTAGGAGAAAATCAAGCGATTCTATTTTATTGTGACGCTCGAGTTTATTTAGTCAAAACGGAAACGGCAGAGCTTTTTCCTATCCGAACGCAACTGCTCGCGAGTTTTTTTCAATGTTCCCCTAATATTAGGTTGGCTTAATGATGTCCTAGGAGAAAATCAAGCCATTCTATTTTATTTCGGTACGCTCGAGTTTATTTAGTTGCAAACGGTGAAAACGGCATTTTTCTTCCTATCCGAACGCAACTGCTCGAAGCTTTTTTTTCAATGTTCCCTAATATTAGCTTAATAATGATGTTCTAGGAGAAAATCAAGCCATTCTATTTTATTTCAGACGCTCGAAGTTGATGAGGCCAAAACGAGAAAACGGCATTTTTCTCCTATCCGAACGCAATCCGCCTCGAGTTTTTTTTTTCAATGTTCCCCTAATATTAGCTTACGAATGATGTTCTAGGAGAAAATCAAGCGATTCTATTTTTATTTCAGACGCTCGAGTTTATTTTGGGGCCAAAACGAAAACGGCATTTTTTCTTCCTATCCGAACGCAACTGCTCGAAGCTTTTTTTTTTCAATGTTCCCTATTAGCTACTTAATGATGTTCTTAGAGAAAATCGTAAGCGATTCTATTTTCTTATTTCGTACGCCTGAAGCTTGAGCAGCCAAAACGAAACTGGGTATTTTTTCCCATCCGAACGTTAACTGCTCGAAGTTTTTTTCACTGTTCCCTAATATTACTTTACGAATGATGTTCTAGGAGAAAAATCGTTTATTCTATTTTATTTCAGTGACGCTCGAGTTTATTTGGCCAAAACGAAACGGGTATTTTTTCCTATCCGAACGCAACTGCTCGAAGCTTTTTTTTCAATGTTCCCCATTATTAGCTTTTACGAATGATGTTCTAGGAGAAAATCAAGTTTATTCTATTTTGCTTCTCAGACGCTCGAGTTTATTTGGGGCCAAAACGAGAAAACGGTATTTTCTCCTATCCGAACGCAACTGCTCAGCTTTTTTTCAATGTTCCCCTAATATTAGCTTTTCTTTACGAATGATGTTCTAGGAGAAAATCAAGCGATTCTATTTTATTTCAGACGCTCGAAGTTTATTTGGGCCAAAACGAAAAACGGTATTTTTTCTATTCAACGCAACCTGCCTGGCTTTTCAAATGCCCCTAATATTAGCTTTGCCGAATGATGTTCTAGGAGAAAATCTGCCGATTCTATTTTATTTCACAGACGCTCGGAAGTTTATTTGGGCCAAAACGAAAACGGCATTTTCTCCCATCCGAACGCAATCCGCTCTTGTTTTTTTCTCAATGTTCCTCTAATATTAGCTTACGAATAGATGTTCTAGGAGAAAACTGCTTTATCTTTATTTTATTTCAGACGTCAGTTTATTTAGCCAAACGAAAACGGCATTTTCTCCCCTATCCAACTAACTGCCTCGAAGTTTTTTTTTCAATGTTCCCCAATATTAGCCATTTAACGATGTTCTAGGAGAAAAATCGTTTATTCTATTTTTATTTCAGACGTTCGAAGTTTATTTGGGCCAAAACGAGAAAACCCATTTTTTCTCCTATCCGAACGCAAACCGTTCGAGTTTTTTTCAATGTTCCCCCAATATTAGCTTACAAATGATGTTCTAGGAGAAAATCAAGCGATTCTATTTTTATTTCGTGACGCTCGAAGCTTATTTAGCCAAAACGAAAACGGCATTTTTCCTATCCGAATGCTAACTGCTCGAAGCTTTTTTTCAATGTTCCCTTAATATTAGCTACTTTAATGACGCTCTAGGAGAAAATCAAGCGATTCTATTTTATTTCCGTACGCTCGAGTTTATTTAGCCCAAACGAAAACTGCATTTTCTCCCCATCCGAATCCAATCCGCTCGAAGTTTTTTCTTTCAATGTTCCCCTAATATTGCTAATGATGTTCTACGAGAAAATTTTATTTTATTTCAGACGCTCGAGTTTATTTTAGCCCAAACCAGAAAACGGTATTTTTTCTATCCGAACGCAACTGCTCGAAGTTTTTTTTTTCAATGTTCCCCTAATATTAGCTTAAGAATGATGCTCTAGGAGAAAATCAAGCGATTCTATTTTATTTCCTCAGACGCTCGAGTTTATTTAGTCTAAACGAAAACGGCATTTTTCTCCTATCCAACTAACTGCTCGAAGTTTTTTTCAATGTTCCCTAATATTAGCTTACGAATGATGTTCTAGGAGAAAATCAAGCGATTCTATTTTATTTCCCTCAGACGTCGAGTTTATTTAGCCAAACGGCAAAAACGGCATTTTTCTTCCTATCCGAACGTGAACTGCTCGAAGTTTTTTTTTCAATGTTCCTCTATTAGCTTACGAATGATGTTCTAGGAGAAAATCGTTTATCTTCTATTTTATTTCAGACGCTCGAGTTTATTTGGGCTCCAAACGAGAAAAACGGTATTTTTCTTCCTATCCAACGCAACTTGCCGGAAGTTTTTTTTTCAATGCCTCTAATATTAGGTTACGAATGATGTTCTACGAGAAAATCAAGCGATTCTATTTTATTTCAGACGCTCGAAGCTTATTTGGGGCCCAAACGAAAACGGCATTTTCCTATCCGAACGCAAATCCGCTCGAAGCTTTTTTTTCAATGTTCCCCATTATTAGCTTAAGAATGATGTTCTTAGGAGAAAAATCGTTTATTCTATTTTATTTCAGACGTTTCCCCAGTTTATTTGGGCCCAAACGAAAAACGGCATTTTCCTATCCGAACGCAATCCTGCCTCTGAAGTTTTTTCTTCAATGTTCTCTAATATTAGGCTTACTTAATGATGTTCTAGGAGAAAAAATCAAGCGATTCTATTTTATTTCTCAGACGTTCGAAGTTTATTTGGGCCAAAACGAAAACGGTATTTTTCTCCTATCCGAACGGAACTGCTCGAAGTTTTTTTTTTTTTCTTAATGTTCCTAATATTAGCTTACGAATGATGTTCTTCCAGGAGAAAAATCAAGCGATTTCTATTTTATTTCAGACGCTCGAGTTTATTAGCTCCAAACGAAAACGGCATTTTTCTCCTATCCGAACGCAACTGCTCGAAGCTTTTTTTTCAATGTTCCCTAATATTTAGTTTTCACGACGATGTTCTAGAGAAAATCGTTTATTCTATTTTATTTCTCAGACGCTCAATTTATTTAGTCTAAACGAAAAACGTATTTTTCTCCTATATCCGAACGCTAACTGCTCGAAGCTTTTTTTTTTCAATGTTCCCCTATCATTAGGTTACGAATGATGAAGTTCTACGAAAATCAAGCGATTCTATTTTATTTTCAGACGCTCGAGTTTATTTGGGGCCAAAACGAAAACGGCATTTTTCTCCTATCCGAACGCAATCCGCTCGAAGTTTTTTTCAATGTTCCCCATTATTAGCTACTTAATGATGTTCTAGGAGAAAATCAAGCGATTCTATTTATTTCTCGTGACGTTCGAGTTTATTTGGGCCAAAACGAAAAACGGCATTTTTCTATTCGAACGCAATCCGCTCGAAGCTTTTTTTTTCAATGTTCCCTAATATTAGCTTACGAATGATGTTCTAGGAGAAAATCAAGCGATTCTATTTTATTTCAGACGCCTCGAAGTTTATTTAACTAAAACGGTAAAATCCAAGCTTTCTTTCCTATCCGAACGCAACTGCTCGAAGCTTTTTTTTCAATGTTCCCCTAATATTAGCTTACGAATGATGTTCTAGGAGAAAATCAAACGACTCTATTTTAGTTCTTACGTTCGAGTTTATTTGGGCCAAAACGAGAAAACAGCTTTTCTCCTATCCGAACGCAACTGCTCGAAGCTTTTTTTTCAATGTTCCCCTAATATTAGCTTATTTAATGATGTTCTAGGAGAAAATCGTTTATTCTATTTTATTTCGTGACGCTCGAAGTTTATTTAGCCAAACGAAAACTAAGATTTTTCTTCCATCCGAACGCAACTGCTCGAAGTTTTTTTTTCAATGTTCCCTAATATTTAGCTTACTTAATGATGCTCTAGGAGAAAATCAAGCGCATTCTATTTTATTTCGCACGCTCGAAGCCATTTAGCCAAAACGAGAAAACGGCATTTTTCCCTATCCGAACGCAATCCGCTCGAAGTTTTTTTTCTACTTAATATTAGCTATATTTAATGATGTTCTAGGAGAAAATCGTTGATTCTATTTTATTTCAGACGCTCGAAGTTTATTTAGCCCAAACGAAAAACGGTATTTTCCTATCCAACGTTAACTGCTCGAAGTTTTTTTTCATCGTTCCCCATTATTAGGTTACTTAATGATGTTCTAACAGAAAAATCAAGCGATTCTATTTTATTTCTCAGACGCTCGAAGCTTATTTAGCCAAAACGAAACGGAGTCTTGTATCCGAACGCAACTGCTCGGGAGTTTTTTTCAACGCTCCCTAATATTAGCTTAAGAATGATGCTCTAGGAGAAAATCAAGCCGATTCTATTTTATTTCAGACGCTCGAAGTTTATTTAGTTCAAACGAAAAACGGTATTTTTCTTCCTATCCGAATCGCGAATCCGCTCGAAGCTTTTTTTCAATGTTCCCCAATATTAGCTACGAATGATGTTCTAGGAGAAAATCAAGCGATTCTATTTTATTTCGTACGCTCGAAGCTTATTTGGGGCCAAAACGAAAACGGCATTTTTCGCCCTATCCGAACGGAACTGCCTGAAGCTTTTTTTTTTTCAATGTTCCCTAATATTAGCTTACGAATGATGTTCTAGGAGAAAATCAAGCGATTCTATTTTATTTCAGACGCTCGAGTTTATTTAGTCTAAACGAAAACGGTATTTTTCCTATCCCAACGCAACTGCTCGAAGTTTTTTCAACGTTCCCTTAATATTAGGTTACGAATGATGTTCTAGGAGAAAATCAAGCGATTCTATTTTATTTCGTGACGCTCAATTCTTATTTAGCCTTAAACGAAAACCAGTATTTTTCTTCCATCCAACGCAACTGCTCTCGAAGTTTTTTTTCAATGTTCCCTTAATATTAGTTACTTAATGACGTTTCAATTTATGAAAAACTGTCGATTCTATTTTATTTCGTGACGCTCAGCTTTATTTTAGCCAAAACGAGAAAACGGTATTTTTCCTATCCGAACGCAGAACTGCTCGAGCTTTTTTTCTAATGTTCCCCTAATATTAGCTACTAATGATGTTCTAGGAGAAAATCGTTTATTCTATTTTATTTCATGCCGAGTTTATTTGGGCCAAAACGAAAAACGGTATTTTTTTCTATTCAACGCAATCCGCTCGAAGCTTTTTTTTTTTCAATGTTCCCCTATTATTAGCTTACAAATGATATTCAATGAGAAAATCAAGCGATTCTATTTTAGTTCAGACGTTCAGCTTATTTAGCCAAAACGAGAAAACGGCATTTTTCTCCTATCCGAACGCAATCCGCTCGAAGTTTTTTTCTTCGTATCGTTCCCCTAATATTAGCATACTAATGATGTTCTAGGAGAAAATCAAGCGATTCTATTTTTATTTCGTACGCTCGAAGTTTATTTGGGGCCAAAACGCAGAAAAACGGCATTTTTCTCCTATCCGAACGCAACTGCTCGAAGTTTTTTTTCAATGTTCCCTAATATTAGCTATTTAATGATGTTCTAGGAGAAAATCGTTTATTCTATTTTATTTCGTACGCTCGAAGCTTATTTTAGCCAAACGAAAACGGTATTTTCCTCATCCGAACGCAACCGCTCGAAGTTTTTTTCAATGTTCCCTAATATTAGCTACGAATGATGTTCTAGGAGAAAACTGGGCGATTCTATTTTATTTCTCAGACGCTCGAAGTTTATTGGGCCAAAACGAAAACGGCATTTTTTCTCCTATCCGAACGCAACTGCTCGAAGTTTTTTTTTCAATGTTCTAATATTAGCTTACGAATGATGTTCTAGAGAAATCGTTTATTCTATATTTTATTTCTCAGACGCTCGAGTTTATTTTAGCCCAAACGAAAACGGCATTTTCTCCTATCCGAACGCAATCCGCTCGAAGCTTTTTTTTCTTTAATGTTCCCTAATATTAGGTTACTTAATGATGTTCTACGAGAAAACGGGTTGATTCTATTTTATTTCAGACGCTCGAAGTTTATTTGGGCCAAAACGAAAACGGTATTTTTCCTATCCGAACGCAACTGCTCGAAGTTTTTTCAATGTTCTAATATTAGCTTAAGAATGATGTTCTAGGAGAAAATCAAGCGATTCATTTTATTTCAGACGCTCGAGTTTATTTGGGCCCAAACGAAACGGCATTTTTCCTATCCGAACGCGCAACTGCTCGAAGTTTTTTCAATCGCTCCTCATTAGCTTGTTTAATGATGTTCTAGGAGAAAATCAAGCGATTCTATTTTATTTCAGACGTCGAGTTTATTTGGGCCAAAACGAAACGGCATTTTTCTTCCTATCCGAACGGAAACTGCTCGAAGTTTTTTTTCAATGTTCCCCTAATATTAGCTTACGAATGATGTTCTAGGAGAAAATCGCTTGATTCTATTTTATTTCAGACGCTCGAAGTTTATTTACCCAAACGAGAAAACGGGTATTTTCTCCTATCCGAACGCAATCCGCTCGAAGTTTTTTTTCAATGTTCTAATATTATTAGGTTACTTTAATGATGCTCTACCACGAAAATCAAGCGATTCTATTTTATACCAGCCGCCTCGAGTTTATTTAGCCAAAACGAAAACGGCATTTTTTCCTATCCGAACGCAACTGCTCGAAGCTTTTTTTCAATGTTCTATTATTAGCTTTACGAATGATGCTCTAGGAGAAAATCAAGCGATTCTATTTTATTTCAGACGCTCGGCTTATTTGGGCCAAAACGAAAAACGGTATTTTTCTATTCGAATCCAATCCTGCTCGAGTTTTTTTTTTCAATGTTCCCCATTATTAGCTATTAATGATGTTCTAGGAGAAAATCAAGCGATTCTATTTTTATTTCAGACGCTCGAGTTTATTTAGCTAAACGGTAAACGGTATTTTCTCCTATCCGAATCCAACTGCTCGAAGTTTTTTTTTCAATGTTCCCCATTATTAGCTTTACGAATGATGTTCTAGGAGAAAATCAAGCGATTCTATTTTATTTCAGACGCTCGAAGCCGATTAGCTAAAACGAGAAAACGGGTATTTTTCTCCATCCGAACGCAACTGCTCGAAGTTTTTTTCAATGTTCCCTAATATTAGCTTACTTAATGATGTTCTAGGAGAAAATCAAGCGATTCTATTTTATTTCAGACGTTCGAAGCTTGTCAGCCAAACGAAAAACTGCAGATTTTCCTATCCGAACGTTAACTGCTCGGTTTTTTTTTTCAATGTTCTAATATTAGCTTACTTAATGATGTTCTAGGAGAAAATCAAGCGATTCTATTTTATTTCGTGACGCTCGAAGTTTATTTGGGCCAAACGAAAACGGTATTTTTTTCTATTCGAACGCAATCCGCTCGAAGCTTTTTTTTCAATGTTCCCCTAATATTAGCTACAATCGACGTTCTTATAAAATCGTCGATTCTATTTTAGTTCGTACGTTCGAGTTTATTTGGGCCGAAACGAGAAAACGGCATTTTCTCCTATCCGAACGCAATCCGTTCGAGTTTTTTTTTCAATGTTCCCCTAATATTAGCTTACGAATGATGTTCTAGGAGAAAATCAAGCGATTCTATTTTATTTCGTACGTTCGAGTTTATTTGGGCCAAAACGAGAAAACGGCATTTTCTCCTATCCGAACGCAATCCGTTCGAGTTTTTTTTCAATGTTCCCCTAATATTAGCTTACGAATGATGTTCTAGGAGAAAATCAAGCGATTCTATTTTATTATTTCCTCAGACGCTCGAGTTTATTTTAGCCAAAACGAAATCCAAGATTTTCCTATCCGAACGCAACTTCGCTCGAAGTTTTTTTCAATGTTCCCCTAATATTAGCTTACGAATGATGTTTTAGGAGAAAATCGTTTTATTCTATTTTATTTCTCAGACGTCTGAAGTTTCATTTAGCCAAACGGTAAAAACGGCATTTTCTCCTATCCGAACGCAACTGCCTGAGTTTTTTTTTTCAATGTTCCCCTAATATTAGCTTACTTAATGATGTTCTCCCAGGGAGAAAACCGCATTCTATTTTATTTCAAGACGCTCGAGTTTATTTGGGCCCAAACGAGAAAACGGTATTTTTCTCCTATCCGAACGCAACTGCTCGAAGTTTTTTCAATGTTCCCCTTAATATTAGGTTACGAATGATGTTCTAATGAAAATCAAGTTATTCTATTTTATTTCAGACGTCGAGTTTATTTAGCCAAAACGAGAAAACGGTATTCTATCCGAACGCAATCCGCTCGAGTTTTTTTTTTCAATGTTCCCTAATATTGCTTAAGAATGATGTTCTAGGAGAAAATCAAGCGATTTTATTTTATTTCGTGACGCTCGAGTTTATTTAGGCCCAAACGAGAAAACGGTATTTTTTCCTATCCGAACGCTAACTGCTCGAAGCTTTTTTTTTCAATGTTCCCCTAATATTAGCTACTTAATGATGTTCTAGGAGAAAATCAAGCGATTCTATTTTATTTCAGACGCTTCAGTTTATTTGGGGCCAAAACGAGAAAACGGTATTTTTCTTCCTATCCGAACGGAATCCGCTCGAAGTTTTTTTTCAATGTTCCCATTAGCTATTTAATGACGTTTCTAGGAGAAAATCAAGCGATTCTATTTTATTTCAGACGCTCGAGTTTATTTTAAATTTCAAAACGGTAAAACGGCATTTTCTCCTATCCGAACGCAACTGCTCGAGTTTTTTTTTTCAATGTTCCCTAATATTAGGTTACGTAATGATGTTCTAGGAGAAAATCAAGTTTATTTTATTTTATTTCAGACGCTCAATTTATTTGGGCTCAAACGAGAAAACGGTATTTTCCTATCCGAACGCAACTGCTCGAAGTTTTTTTCAATGTTCCCCTAATATTAGGTTACTTAATGATGTTCTACGAAAATCGTTTATCTCTATTTTATTTCAGACGCTCGAGTTTATTTGGGGCCAAACGAAAACGGTATTTTTCTCCTATCCGAACGCAACTGCTCGAAGTTTTTTTTTTTCAATGTTCCCTAATATTAGCTTACGAATGATGTTCTGTGGAGAAAATCGCTTTATTCTATTTTTATTTCGTGACGCTCGAAGTTTATTTGGGCCAAAACGAAAAACGGCATTTTTCTATTCGAACGCTAACTGCTCGAAGTTTTTTTCAATGTTCCCCTAATATTAGCTTACTTAATGACGCTCTAGGAGAAAATCAAGCGATTCTATTTTATTTCCTCAGACGCTCGAGTTTATTTAGCCAAAAACGAAAACGGCATTTTTCTCCTATCCGAACGCGAACTGCTCGCTTTTTTTTCAATGTTCCCCTAATATTAGCATACGAAGATTTGCTCTAGGAGAAAATGTCGATTCTATTTTATTTCAGACGCTCGAAGTTTATTTAGCTAAACGAAAACGGCATTTTTCCCTATCCGAACGCAACTGCTCGAAGCTTTTTTTTTCAATGTTCCCTTAATATTAGCTTACGAATGATGTTCTAGGAGAAAATCTGCCGATTCTATTTTATTTCAGACGCTCGAAGTTTATTTGGGGCTAAAACGAGAAAACCAGATTTTCTCCTATCCGAACGCAACTGCTCTCCGAAGTTTTTTTTTCAATGTTCCCTAATATTAGCTTACGAATGATGTTCTAGGAGAAAATCAAGCGATTCTATTTTATTTCAGACGCTCGAAGTTTACTTAGCCAAAACGAGAAATCCGTATTTTCTCCTATCCGAACGCAATCCGCTCGAAGTTTTTTTTCAATGTTCCCCATTAGCTTTTTCACAATGATGTTCTGAGAAAATCAAGCATTCTATTTTATTTCGTATCGCTCGAGTTTATTTAGCCCAAACGAAATCCATTTTCCCATCCAACGCAACTGCTCGAAGCTTTTTTTTCAATGTTCCCCTAATATTAGGTTACTAATGATGTTCTACGAAAATCAAGCGATTCTATTTATTTCTCAGACGCTCGAGTTTATTTAGCCAAACGTAGAAAACGGTATTTTTCCTATCCGAACGCAACTGCTCGAAGTTTTTTTTCAATACCCTAATATTAGCTTAAGAATGATGTTCAGGAGAAAATCAAGCGATTCTATTTTATTTCAGACGCTCGAAGTTTATTTAGTCTAAACGAGAAAACGGCATTTTTCCCTATCCCAACGCAACTGCTCGAAGTTTTTTTTCAATGTTCCCCTAATATTAGCTTACGCATCGACGCTCTAGGAGAAAACTGGCGATTCTATTTTATTTCAGACGCTCGAAGCTTATTTTAAAGCCAAACGAAAAACGGCATTTTCCTATCCGAACGGAACTGCTCGAAGCTTTTTTTTCAATGTTCCCCTAATATTAGCTGGCTTACGAATCGATGCTCTAGGAGAAAATCAAGCGATTCTATTTTATTTCGTGACGCTCGAAGTTTATTTAGCCCAAACGAAAACGGTATTTTTCTCCTATCCGAACGCAACTGCTCGAAGTTTTTTTCAACGTTCCCTAATATTAGGTTACGAATGACGTTTCTAGGAGAAAATCAAGCGATTCTATTTTATTTCTCAGACGCTCGAGTTTATTTAGCCAAACGAAACGCATTTTTCTTCCTATCCGAACGCAACTGCTCTCAGTTTTTTTCAATGTTCCCCTAATATTAGCTTAAGAATGACGCTCTAGAGAAAACTGCTTTATTCTATTTTATTTCCTCAGACGCTCGAGTTTATTTGGGCCCAAACGAGAAAACGCCATCCCAACGCGCAATCCGCTCGAAGTTTTTCTTTTTCAATGTTCCCTAATATTAGCTTACTTTAATGATGTTCTAGAGAAAATCAAGCGATTCTATTTTATTTTCAGACGCTCGAGTTTATTTGGGGCCAAAACGAAAACGGCATTTTTCTATCCGAACGGAACTGCTCGAAGTTTTTTTCAATGTTCCCTAATATTAGCTTACGAATGATGTTCTAGGAGAAATCAAGCGATTCTATTTTATTTCAGACGCTCGGAAGTTTATTTGGGGCCCAAACGAAACGGTGGCTTTTTTCCTATCCGAACGCTAACTGGCTCGAAGCTTTTTTTCAATGTTCCCTAATATTAGGTTACGAATGATGTTCTAGGAGAAAATCGCTTTATTCTATTTTATTTCGTATCGCTCCAGTTTATTTGGGCTAAAACGAGAAAACGGCATTTTTCTCCTATCCGAACGCAATCCGCTCGAAGCTTTTTCAATGTTCCCCTAATATTAGCTTACGAATGACGTTTCTAGAGTAAATCGTTTATTCTATTTTATTTCTCAGACGTTCGAAGTTTATTTAGCCCAAACGAGAAAACGGCATTTTTCTCCTATCCGAACGCAATCCGCCTCAGTTTTTTTTTCAATGTTCCCTAATATTAGGTTACGAATGATGTGTGCTCACAGAAAATCAAGCGATTCTATTTTATTTCAGACGCTCGAGTTTATTTGGCCAAAACGAGAAAACTAAGTGATTTTCTCCTATCCGAACGTTAACTGCTCGAAGTTTTTTCAATGTTCCCCTAATATTAGCTTAAGAATGATGTTCTAGGAGAAATCAAGCGATTCTATTTTATTTCTCAGACGCTCAGTTTATTTAAATTTCAAACGCGAACCAGATTTTTCTTCCTATCCGAACGCAATCCGCTCGAGTTTTTTTCAATGTTCCCCTATTAGCTTACGAATGATGTTCTAGGAGAAAATCAGCTGATTCTATTTTATTTCCTCAGACGCTCGAGTTTATTTAGCTAAACGAAAACGTATTCCTGTATCCGAACGGAACTGCTCGAAGCTTTTTTTTTTCAATGTTCCCTAATATTAGCTTACGAATGATGCTCTAGGAGAAAATCAAGCGATTCTATTTTATTTCGCACGCTCGAAGTTTATTTGGGGCCCAAACGAGAAAACGGCATTTTTCCTGTATCCCAACGCAATCCGCTCGAAGCTTTTTTTCAATGTTCTCTAATATTAGGTTTAATGAGTTCTAGGAGAAAATCAGCGATTCTATTTTATTTCCTCGTGACGTTCGAATTTATTTAGCCCAAACGAGAAAACGGTATTTTCTCCTATCCGAACGCAATCCGCTCGAAGTTTTTTTTCAATGTTCCCTAATATTAGGTTACTAAATGATGTTCTAATGAAAAATCAAGCTGATTCTATTTTATTTCAGACGCTCGAAGCGAGATGAATAAAACGAAAACGCAGCTCCTATCCGAACGCAACTGCTCGAAGTTTTTTCATCGTTCCTTAATATTAGCTACTTAATGATGTTCTAGGAGAAAATCAAGCGATTCTATTTTATTTCAGACGCTCGAAGCTTATTTGGGCCAAAACGAAAAAACGGCATTTTTTCTATTCAACGCAATCCGTCGAAGTTTTTTTTTCAATGTTCCCCCATTATTAGCTTCATTTAATGATGTTCTAGGAGAAAATCGTTTATCTTCTATTTTATTTCGTGACGCTCGAGTTTATTTAAGCCAAAACGAGAAAACGGCATTTTTCCTATCCGAACGGCAACTGCTCGAGTTTTTTTTTCATCGTTCCCCTAATATTAGCTTACGAATCGATTTGCTCTAGGAGAAAAAATCAAGCGATTCTATTTTATTTCAGACGCTCGAGTTTGTTTTAGCCAAACGAGAAAACGCATTTTCTCCCATCCGAACGCAACTGCTCGAAGTTTTTTTCAATGTTCCCCTCATTATTAGCTTACGAATGATGCTCTAGGAGAAAATCAAGCGATTCTATTTTATTTCAGACGCTCGAGCTTATTTAGCCAAACGAGAAAACGGCATTTTTCTTCCTATCCGAACGCAATCCGCTCGGTTTTTTTTCAACGTTCCCTCTAATATTAGCCTTACGAATGATGTTCTTGGAGAAAATCAAGCGATTCTATTTTATTTCGTGACGCTCGAAGCTTATTTAGCTAAAACGAGAAAACGATTTTCTTCCTATCCGAATCCAACTGCTCGAAGTTTTTTTTCAATGTTCCCTAATATTAGCTTACGAATGATGTTCTAGGAGAAAATCAAGTTTATTCTATTTTATTTCTCAGACGCTCGAGTTTATTTTAAATTTCAAACGAGAAAACTAAGATTTTTCTTCCTATCCGAACGCAACCGCTCGAAGTTTTTTTTTCAATGTTCCCTTAATATTAGGTTATTTAATGATGTCTCTAATGCAGAAAACTGCCGATTCTATTTTATTCTCAGACGCTCGAAGTTTATTTTAGCCAAAACGAGAAAACTAAGTATTTTTCTCCTATCCGAACGCAATCCGCTCGAAGTTTTTTTTCAATGTTCCCTAATATTAGCTTATGAATGATGTTCTAGGAGAAAAATCGTTGCATTCTATTTTATTTCAGACGTCGAGTTTATTTACCCAACCGAAAACGGTATTTTTCTTCCCATCCAATCCGTTCAGTTTCAATGTTCCCTAATATTAGCTTACTTTAATGATGTTCTAGGAGAAAATCACGATTCTATTTTATTTCAGACGCTCGAAGTTTATTTAAATAAACGAAAACGGTATTTTTTCCTATCCGAACGGAACTGCTCTCGAAGTTTTTTTTTTCAATGTTCCCCTAATATTAGCTACTTAATGATGTTCTAGGAGAAAATCAAGGGATTCTATTTATTTCAGACGCTCGAAGTTTATTTGGGCCAAACGAAAACGGGTATTTTTTTCTATCCGAACGCAATCCGCTCGAAGCTTTTTTCAATGTTCCCCATTATTAGCTTAAGTAAATGATGTTCTAGGAGAAAATCAAATAAGCGATTCTATTTATTTGCGACGCTCGAAGTTTATTTAGTCTAAACGAGAAAACGGCATTTTTCCTATCCGAACGCAACTGCTCGAAGTTTTTTTTTCAATGTCTCTAATATTAGCTTACGAATGATGTTCTAGGAGAAAATCGTCGATTCTATTTTATTTCAGACGCTCGAGTTTATTTTGGGCCAAAACGAGAAAACGGCATTTTTTTCCTATCCGAACGGAACTGCTCGAGTTTTTTTTCAATGTTCCCTTAATATTAGCTATTTAATGATGTTCTAGGAGAAAATCAAGCGATTCTATTTTTATTTCAGACGCTCGAGTTTATTTGGGGCTCCAAACGAAACGGCATTTTCTTCCTATCCGAACGCAATCCGCTCGAAGTTTTTTTTTTTTTTTTTTTTTTTTTCAATGTTCCCCATTAGGTTACGAATGATGTTCTAGGAGAAAATCAAGCGATTCTATTTATTTCGCATGCTCGACGCTTATTTAGTTCAAACGGTAAAACGGGTATTTTCTCCTATCCGAACGCAATCCGCTCGAAGTTTTTTTTCTCAATGTTCCCCATTATTAGGTTACGAATGATGTTCTACGAGAAAATCAAGCGATTCTAATTTTATTTCAGACGCTCGAAGCTTATTTAGCCAAACGAAAAACGGCATTTTTCTCCTATCCGAACGCAATCCGCTCGAAGTTTTTTTTCAATGTTCCCTTAATATTAGCTTACTAATGACGCTCTAGAGAAAATCAAGCGATTCATTTTATTTCAGACGCTCGAGTTTATTTGGGCCAAAACGAAAACGGCATTTTTTTCTTATTCAACGCAACTGCTCGAAGCTTTTTTTCAATGCTCCCTAATATTAGCTACGAATGATGTTCTAGGAGAAAATCAAGCGATTCTATTTTTATTTCAGACGCTCAGTTTATTTAATTAAAACGAAACGGCATTTTTCTTCCTATCCGAACGCAACTGCTCGAAGTTTTTTCAATGTTCCCCTAATATTAGCTTACGTAATGATTGCTCTAGGAGAAAATCAAGCGATTCTATTTTATTTCAGACGCTCGAAGTTTATTTGGGCCAAAACGAAAACGGTATTTTTTCTTCCTATCCGAACGCAACTGCTCGAAGTTTTTTTCAATGTTCCCTAATATTAGCTTTACGAATGATGTTCTAGGAGAAAATCAAGCGATTCTATTTTATTTCGTACGCTCGAAGTTTATTAGCTAAACGAAAAACGGCATTTTTCGCCTCCCATCCGAACGTTAACTGCTCGAAGCTTTTTTTCAATGTTCCTCAATATTAGCTATTTAATGATGTTCTTGGAGAAAATCAAGCGATTCTATTTTATTTCAGACGCCTGAAGTTTATTTTGGGGCCAAAACGAAACGGCATTTTTCCCATCCGAACGCAACTGCTCTCGAAGTTTTTTTCAATGTTCCCCTAATATTAGCTTTCATTTAATGATGTTCTAGGAGAAAAATCAAGTGATTCTATTTTATTTCTCAGACGCTCGAGTTTATTTAGTCTAAACGAGAAAAACGGCATTTTTCTCCTATCCGAACGCAACTGCTCGAAGTTTTTCTTTCAATGTTCTCAATATTAGGTTACGAATGATGTTCTACGAGAAAAATCGCTTTATTCTATTTATTTCAGACGCTCGGCAACACGTAACTGAACGAAGTGTTTGAT
>JADFUC010000171.1:0-34552 GCA_019722365.1 Lithospermum erythrorhizon | reverse complement strand
CTCAAACGCTTCGTTCAGTTACGTATTGCTTTCCAGTATCCCGTTCGTCCTCACCAGTTGCCCGTCGGTATGGGGATGAAAGATAATGCTCAGCTCCACTCTGGTCCCGGTGCCTCCTGGAAACTTCCCTCGAGAACCTCGGAAGTGAATCTAGCGTCGCGGAGTCGAAATGATCGACACGGAACCTCGTGCATCCTCATGTCCCAGTCTATATAGATGGTTACATTTGGTCTCTGGGGCCCGTCAGCCAGATCGATAGGTATGAAATGAGCCGACTTTGATACTTATCCTTGTCCTTTGAGATCGAGTCGCTTAATAACCAGCGTCCTGGAAGCCCAGACACGAGAGTCCATGGTGATATTCTCGTATCCCACTGGGAATAGGAAAGTGCATAACCAGCCCCGCGGGATGCCTATGCTTTCGGCCTTAAGCACTGTTGACAAACCAAGCAACTTTTGCCCTGAAACTCTGCGATCTCTCTTAGTTCACGGCCGCAATACGTCAACCTCGAATCCGGTACATCTTTGTACTACCCGATTATGCGCTATAGTAGTATTATGAGCCTGCATTTCTCGCATCCTATTTAAATAACCTGTGATCCTCGTCAGCTACTTGCCAATTCTAAGACCGATCTCACAATGCTTGGTCGGGAACTCGCATAGACCAAAAATCACAATATTACCCGGCTTGTCAAAATCGACTCCTTTGTTTCATCTACTCCTGCAGGTCCTTTGATTTCCCACTTTCTACTCGGAGTGCATCGGCTACTCATTTGCCTTCGTTGGGTGGTACTCGTAGTCAAATCGTAATCAGCGATGAACTCCGTACCTCCTCTTGCCTCAGAATTCAATCTACTGGTCGGAAGATATTTCAAACTCTTATGATCGGTAAAGTGGCATTTAACCCCGTAAAGATAATGTCTCCACAATTTCAACTCAAAGACTATCATACATTGCTTTCGAAAGATCATAGATTAGGATAGTTAGCTGCCGTGATTCCCTCGATTAGCGGGGCGTAGGCGTCACGCTACGTTTTGCGTCAAAAGCGCTGACCACGATGCGAGCATCGTTATAAATCACGTAGCCACCGGAGCGGACGGTATCGCTATCTCTTTTGGGCAGTAGTCAATTTCCCCTTTGAAGTATCTGACGGAGTTCTCACAATCATCATCCCCGAATAAACGGAACCCGCTCTGGTCAACATGGTCAAAGGCGTCGCGATCAAAGAAAAGTCAGCGATGAATCTCTTGTAATAACCATTAGCTTGAGAAACTCTAACCTCAGTCGCACTTGTAGGAGCGGCTCCAGTATTCTGACCTCCGCCTTTTTGGATCAACACAAATACTTGGAGATAACATGACCAGGGAATAACTTTTCGCATGACCGTAACTCACATTTATAAAACTTGGCATACAGCTGGTGTTGTCACTTGGAGTCCTCGAGACCATCTTGTAAATGCCTCTGTGTTCCTCATCCCTACAGAATATATCGAATGCTCGTCAATGAATGCACCCTGAGCTCATCCAAATACTCCCGAAATACCGGTTCATCGAATCCCAACAAAAAGGCCGCGCAATGGGCCGTCGTCCAAATGGCATCGGTATAAACTCATGCCCATAACGAGATCGGAAAGCCGATTTGAGATATCTTCCCCTTTGATCCTCAGCGGTATTAACCCGGACCGCCGTCGATCTTGAGAACACGCCCGGCATCTTTCAAGCGATCAAAGAAATCTCAGTCAGGCGATAGGTATGGGTTCTTAATGGTCACTTTATTCAATGCCTATAGTCGATGCACAACCTCGTGAACCATCCTTAACTGCAAACAAAGGCGGGTGCACGGAGATGCTGGAATTACGATGAATCCTTTCTCCAACAACTCCACTGTAGTCCATGATTCACGTAACTCGAAATTTGGAGCCATCGATGCGGCGGAGGTACGGAATAACCTCAATAGCAAATTGATCTCATTCTGGCGGCAATCCCGGTAGTCCTCGGGGAAAACATCCTCGAATTCTCCTATGACCAGCATCTCTAATGCGCCCCGACACCACATTCAAATCAACCACGTATCGGAACCAACCACGCGCTTCGAATCGGCCTCTGGGCTTCAGTGCGATACAAAACTTCGAAGGCAAAATCTTTGCATCTCCCTTGAATCGGATGTCGGTCTCTCGAATCACAAAGTAATCTCCTTCGATGTGGCAATCAATAACGGCATGTTTTGACAATCCATACCCGAAGATAAGATCCATCGAGCTCAAATGGAAGTAAATCGACAGAACAACAAGCGACCACATACTGATCAAAGGGCAGGTCTCAAATACAAGTCTAACCCTGACCGACCTCCCCTACGGTGTCATAATCTCAGAGTGGGAATGAGAGAAGAGGGCACCTGACACTCTGAGATAATAAATAAAACTGCGAGAAACAAAGAATCATGTGAGAATCAAACAACACTCCAGCCTCGATATCACGCAAGAATCGTACTGTCACGGCTGCAGGTATCCTGCGCCTCTGATGAGTAACGGCATGAATCAGCCTGCGACCGACTCGGCAGGTGCTGCCCACGGCGCCTCGAGGTTTTCGACTCCGTATCGGCCTCACGGCGCTAAATCGACCACCCACGATTCCCACGATAACCGCTGCAGCCGGCTGATCTTATTTGAAGTACTGGCATACCGCTCTTTTTGAAAAGGCTAGAGCGATCGCCATCCGAGATAATGTTCTTTGGCGTAAATAATTACCTCTCGAAATCACAGCTTCCTATGCCCAATCGGCCTTGGCAGTAGCAGCGGATACTTCACAAACCTCGGAAGAGAAGCTGCTCTGGACCCAGCCGGATCGCTTGGCCCACACGTCTGAGAAGGAGGCGGTGAAAATACCTCGAGCCGGCCGGAGCAACTGATAACTACGCGGGAGGACTCTGTTGGTCCGTATCTCCCGAACTCTAGAGCTAGTAGGCCTACCGGGCAGAAAGTCTCGGGCCGACTCCTCCCTCGATCGGCTGTATGCGGCTCTGCTAACTCCATTCCATCTTGTTTTGCATTCCTACATGGCTTATGAAGCGGTAAAAACCATCAGTCGGAATCATTGGCGTATCTCCCATCGGCCATCCGGGGAACCTATTGATCCTCTTCGCCTCTACGGATAAACATCGAGGAAGTAAGTCGGCAATTATCCAGGCATCTCGTACTCCTCAGCTGACCTCGAACCTGCGTGTGAAATCAACTCTCTACTCCCGAGGCTGCCCATGTAGGTCTCAAGCAATAATTCTCCCGGAAGAACTCAACAAATCGCTCCCCATGAAACATAGATCTCCCCTACCGCGATCGAGGGCCTTTCGGAGTTCTCAGCGATCCTGAGCACTTCGTGAAGTCATAAATAGCAAACTTCACTCAAATCTAAGCCACTTGATCCCGTCGGCTAAAAAATGGACTTGTGTCGGATGAACTCAATAGCTTGCTACAGCGAACCCCGAAAACTTTAGGATCCCTCTTGAAACGGTCAAACAACTTGCTGCAGGTGCGACCTCCTGGCATTCGGCCGCTGACATTACACTCTCCTCTGAGGTCCTACGTCTCTCTTCGGCACCTCCGGACCTGTTGGTCATGCTAAATCGACGGTATGCCACTGCCGAGGTGGCCTCTCTTAGCCTACCCTGGCACCTCTCATTTCTGCCCGCCCACATGCACTCTGGGTGGCATCCTCCCATGATCTGTAATGAAAAGAAAAAAAGCTCGGACTTTTACAAAAGACACCACTGTAACTGACTCAATGAAAAACAAGTGAGCCATGACCACACAAATAACCCAAATGTCCCAGGCTGGCTCTAATACCAAAATTGTAACGACCACTTGAATTAGCCTTTAGTGAGAGTCATTAATCGAACACGAGAATCACCAAAACCGATGGGCGAATCGGAGTTAAAAACTACTCGTTTCATCCATAAATTTAATTTCCATTAATATTCTCAAAATAATCACGATTTTAAAATTTTACAATCCATCGGTGATATCTAACCAACCAACACCATATATATATATACAATATATCCCCAAATAAGCAGTAATGCGGCCCAGGCTCTGAAAATGAAATCTTGGTCGGAATCTGAAATGACAACTGCCGACAAGGCTAAAGTTTGAAAATACATGATCAAAATCGGTTGACAACACATCAAAATGAGACTATGAGGATCCTTAACCACCCAATACTCACAACCACTGGATCGAACTCTCCTACTTATTCTCTACATTTCATTGCCTTTGTCGGCCTATGAATGAAATGCCGCCCATGGCGAAAAGGGTGTAAGTAAAAAGCTTAGTGAACAACAACACGAGGAAACTTAAACCATACGGGCAAGGAGCAGACAATATTATAATGACATAAATAAAATACGTATTATATATCGGGACTACCTAATAAAGTCATGCAATAAGATTCGAAAAGAAAGTCTAAGGCGTAACATGTTAAGATATAATAGAAGGTCTCGATAAAGCACACAATCACCCGGCATGAAATCAGACTCGATAGCGACTATACCTCTAGTCATCACCTTCATCTCTCATATCTCACAACCTTACCACCCAATGCGCGTATACTCGTCAGGTGTACTTGAGGAATGGATCAATCGCTAATAACGACTGCGCTTATACCGTAGTATAAGGCAACATCAACAATGCCCGCCTTAAGCGACAATAGATCTCCCCTTTGCCTTATACGAGAGGTATAAAGGCCAACACTAACAATGCACATAGCAAAGTGATAATAGATCTCCTTTGGCTTATACGAAGTATAAAGCCCAGCATGACAATGCGCATAGCAAAGTGATAATAAGTCTCACTGCGCCCATGCAGTATAAAGGCAATAGCGTCGCATAATATCCTAGAAGGAAGGAGAGTCGCTGCTCTAATCATCCCGACATAGAGGTCAAATCACGATGCTCAAGTACTTTCGAAGTCGCTTATAACTCGAACGGCGTCTACCGATAACCAGCTACTACTGCTCCCGAACAATATCCATTTAAAACATCTCACAATCATAAATCAATCAAAGCGCATAGAGCCACAAAACATACCTAAAGTGCGAGCAAGGCCACGAGAGAAGCTACTTGATGCCGACAAGACCACGAGAAATCGGGAATATAAGTTGGGAGTTGAAACTATTATTTACCTCAGCTTGATCTTGTAGCCATGAAATATAATCACATAATCATATCACTTGGCTCACACAATTGAATCACACATAAATGTACAACAATTACATGTATATCATTCTCACGTAATCATAACACATGGGGATGTACATCATTCTCACATAATCATGCCACAATAACATGTTCACCTGATTTAAAGTAAGTCACGTAAAAATGCGCCGTGAGATAATCTTTGCGCCTCTGTAGCTACCACAAAAATTTTGCTTGAAACACAATCACGGTAGCGCACTTACGCACGATCAACGCTAACAAAAATACCCGAGAAAGTATAATCAAAATATATCAATGACGGATAAAATAACGAATTAATAATCCCGTCGGATATGACCAATTGATTATAAATTAGGAATTCCACCTTATTATTTTAACATTTCATATCAAATTATAAGTCATTATATTTAACCCTCAAGTTCATATTAACAACCTATTCTCCAAAATATCAGTATAACTCAACTTGCAAATCGCTCTTTTTGACCTAACTCCCGCTTTTGTCAATTTTTAAATCACAATTTTAACCTCTCAATACTTCTGATAAGGTCTGATTAAACTTCCTATACATTTAAAGTCTTGAAATATCAACCAAGAAAGTCAACTAAAACCTAAAAAAATCAACTCATCCATAACATGCTCAAAAGCAAGCCTCTAAATCTTGAATTAAATAAACTTATATACATCATGGCACGTCACTTGTGTATCCGATTTATATACGATATGCCTTTATGTACGGTCGGTTTATATGATGGGACTAAAGGCATTTCTAAGATATATGGAAAGGTTCGATTATACAGTTAACAGTTACGCGTAATGTATTAGGTTCCGACTTCTTTGTCGCAATCAGTTTACATTTCCCAATATAATGATAGTATTAGTATGTGGTACTGCTGTGTTAAGCTCTGGTTGTTTTTATACAGGGACCGGACTCTCGAGGACTCTGATTGGACTTGGTGAAAGAGATAGAGGGGGTCTACATTACTCTGCCGAGGCGATTTTGTTGGTCGGGTGAATCTGAGTGGTTCTTCCGGCGTGATCCCCGATTTGTGGCGTCAGCGATTTAAGGCATCCGTCGTAAGATCGTCACGGACGCTTCCTTTTAATTTTTGTGTCTAGTGATAGTTGAATAAGACACATGATGGCCTTCTTTCATCAGGAGCAAAAGCGAGTTGTGATTGTTTCGTTTTAAGTGACAATAAAGCTAGTCTTCCTTTTGAATTATTACATTGTGATGTGTGGGGGCCTTATCATACTTTGTCTTCGTGTGGAGCTCATTTTCTTAACTATTGTGGATGATTTTATTCGTGGTGTCTAGATATTTCTATTGCGTCATAAAACGGAAGTGTTTGATTTTTTTACTCGTTTTTTGGCACTTATCGAACGACAATTTAATGTCGCGGTTAAAAGCAGTCTGTAGTGATAATGGAGCGAGTTTTTTACGTCTTAAAAACTTGTTTTAGTGATCGCGGGATTATTTTTCAAACTTCATATGGGTACTCCTGGCCAAATGGTGAGTAGAACACAAACACGGACATATTTAAACGTTGCCGGGCTTTGAAATTTCAAGGTAGTGCCCAGGCTAGGAATTTTGGGGTGAATGTGTTACGACTCTTGAATTGTTGATAAATCGGAACTCCATCTAAAATCTTGAATTTCGCTCACCCTATGAGTCTTTATTTGGTGTGAACCCGACCTATCTAGTACTTGTGTTTGGCTCATTATGCTATGCTCACAATTTGAAGTCAAAATTGGATAAGTTTGCCGATGGGAGTCGAAGTGTATTTTTTGGCCCAAGGGTATTAGATTGATAAAGGGATGGAAGATGTTTGATCTCGTTACTCAAAGAATTTTTTGTCTCGTGATGTCAAGTTTTTTGAAAATGTGTTTCCTTTTTGCTTGAGGGTGATAGTAATAGTTTTGTCAGTTCGCCCATTTATTATACTACATATGATGAATTTGATCGGGGACGAGGCAAGTAAATGCCACTCCCAGCCACGTTAGGCCGATCGAGGCGGTGATTGCCAGGCGAACAGTGCCCGACCTTCACAGCCGAACCGTCCGCCGAGTGCTTGGCGTTACAGTGCTAGATTACCGGTTGGAGTCGAGTATGAGACAGAGTTCCGTCAATGCGTCTTCGTGATTTTGTTGTGAGGTCTTGTGGTTGGTTTGACTGACCCCAGTACAAGCGATGTATAATCGGTCCTCGGAGTAGCGGTAATCTTATTCACTGTCCCCAGTATGTGGATAGTAGTCATTTTGGGAAAAGAACATTGTGTGTTTCTTGTAGGCATTACTACAAGTGTTGATCCGACTTCTTGAAGAGGCCATGGTAGATTCAAATTACCCATTCTGCTATGAAGGCAGAAGTGAGGCCATAGAAAATAGCAAGGCGATGAGTTGGTGCCAACTTTCCTCTTTCTTAGTAGAAAGAAGCGTTAGAGTCGTTGGATCTGTAAAATCAAGTATCGATCGGATTAAGACCCAGTTAGTATAAGCTCGAGAAATCGTCAAGTCGAAGCGTGATTATTGAATAATTTTGCTCCGGTTGCAAAAATGGTGACGGTCAGGACATTGGCTGGCTGTTGCTACTTGAAAGGCGGGAATACAAATCGGATGGGCGTCCATAATGCTTTTCGCATGGGGACTTAGCGGAAAAAGTTACATGCGCATCCCCGGGGTTGAGAAGGGCGAGCAGTCGAAGTGTGTCGGCGTGTGTAAATCGTTGTATGGTTTGAAGCAAGCGCCGCGTTGCTAGTTTGCTAAATTTGGCGGCGGCTTTTGTGCAAATATGGTTTTGTGCAGTCTTACTCGGATTATTCCTGTTTTCCGCTAACGTAAATCAAAGGAGTCGGTTGAATGTCTTGGTATATGTGGATGATCTAATTATTTCACGGCAATAGAGATTGAAACAAACTACATCTTGAAACAATATCGAGCCTTGTTTCAAAATGAAGAGATTTGAGTAATTGAGATATTTTTTGGGTGGCTTTGGATATTATTATTTCGGAATCCGGTGTAGAGGCAAAACAGTGCGTTCCCCCATGGAAGCGAGAATCATCAGCTCGGTGCTACTCACAGGCCTATGACTGGCCGATGGTGGTCGCTCGGCGCTGATAAACCCGATTGTTGTATTTGCTTTTACTCGGCCCGGTTGTGTTTTTAAATTGCATGTTTTGTCTCGGTTTTACGAGCTGAAGGAAAGGCTGATATGGGCAGCAGCCTTGCGGGTGGTTCGATATCTCAAAGGGTCCCCGGGGCAGGGTGTATTGCTGGGCAGGAACTGTGATCTGCAGCTATCGGGATGGAGTGACTCAGATTGGGCAGCATGTCCTCAGACGAGACGATCGGTTACGGGGTGGATTGTCTATCTTGGTTCTTCACCTATTTCATGGAAGTCGAAGAAGCGAGGATCACGATATCTTTCCTCAAATACGGAAGTAGATGCTCGAGGCTTTAGCTAAGGTGACATGTGAGCTAAAATGGTTGAAAGGTTTGTTGGCAGATTTAGGTGTCGTAGGTGATAAGCCTATCTTGCGGTATCTTTGTGATAGCCGATTGTTGCATTTGGCTAGGAATCCGATTGTTTAGGCGCTGAAACATATCGAGTGGATTGCCATTTATTATGCGGGATCGTTACTTGATGGGGGTATATCTACGTCTCATGTGTCGGCCTCGGTTCCGAAACTGTGATTTGTTCACTAAATTGCTTGGGATGACAATAGTTTGAGTTTGTGCTTGCAAGTTGGCATTCCTGATTTGCGTGCGCTTGACTTGAGGGGTGGTGTTGAATAAGATAATAGTGTATAATTAATGATTGTATGTCGTATTGTGTGCCAGTAGATAGTCGAGGATATAGGCCCGTTAGATTGTGGTGTATATATTGTGTAAAACATTATTATTTATGGAACAAGGTAATTATTCTCTTAACGATATTCTTGATCTTGTTCTCAAATAGAGAAAGAAATAATTGTAAAAGTGTTTCTTACATATGAAAAGTCACAACAAGTGTTTGAAGATAAGTGTTCTACATGTGAAACAGTCTTTAGATTTGTGGGTGGGATAGTGCAATGTTATTTTGTGTGTCTTGGACTGTGTTTTCGATATTTTAGAGTTGTATAATAATGTATATGTAAAATTGGTTATGGTTACAATTGATATCCTTGATTGATGGTTCTACATAGGGAAGCTAGTATTGACGTAAATTGAATATTGGATGAGAAGTTTCAGGTTGTGTCTTCGACTGAGGTCCAACATATGAATAGTTGTTGGTCAAAGATAGAGAAGACTGTGTTTGCCGAATAAGAAGATTAGTTGAAGATTCCACTTAGGAAATCAATATGTTGAAGATTCAGTAGTTGATATTTGACTAGAAGAGGGTTCCACATTTATTGTACTGCAGGTCGAAGAGACAAAGCAAACGTCATGACGATAAAGAAAGAAAAATATTGTGTGAAGATATTTCCAAGTCAAGATCTTCGAGAAGTCGTGTGAATAATCTTGCAATTTAATGATGCATATCATGGATATTTGAGCATTTAAGAATCGAATCAAGGGTATTTGTCTTGGAGAGCAAGATACAAGATATTTTAAATCATAAAAAAGACAATTAATGACGATCTTCAAAATATTGTATTTCCTCATAAGTTGAAGTTGGTTGGGCTGACTTCCTTTCCCATATAAGGAGGTGTGTATCACCTAGGATTACGTGGGTGTATTATAGAGTTTAACCTAGGATTAAACTTTGAGAATTTTTTCAAATGGTTGTTTTGTAAAGCTCTATTGTGCTAAAAGCCTATATAGCTTATGTGTTAGATGTACTGTGTTCAACACCCTGAACAACAGTCGTGTTTTAGGCCAGTGTGCACTTCACTATAAGGACTTAAACGTAGTTTAAGTCTCTGTGGACTCAGAGCACCACTTTCATTGAAGAGGACTTGGGTGAAATGTTTTACCTAATCTACATCTCAATAGAAGGCACTTACCAAGAAAGGAGATCAGGTTCATATATGTTTGTCTCGTCGAAACATGTGTGGAGTGTTTGCAAAGATAGGAAGTGACGTATGATTCTCATAATCAAAAGATGCTGGTTTGAACTAAAACATAGAACATGTAGTTAGGCAGGAATAGGGTTTACTGAGTAGTTACTTCACACAATTTGCATCTTTTTATACTGTGTTTGTTGTATGCATAATAAAGTATATACAAAATAATAAGTGACTATATATTGAGAAATTATGTTATTATTCAATTTTCTTTTTATAATGTGACACATCCTTTCATGAAAATATGAGTATTCAAAGCTTGTTATGCATTATTGTAATCGTTGAGCTATCATTGTTGGGAAAACATACCCTTTTATCATATATATTTCGTTATTAAATGCTTTCAATACTATTTTTTGACTTTTAAACTTTTACATTTTCATAAGTTGAACTTTGTAATGTATTGATGTAGTCATGTAGTCTACATTTCTATATTTGTTAGAATTATTTATATATAACTATAACTTTTGTAGCTTCTACGTTGAAAATATTAGGTACCTGCTCTATGTTCTTTCATGTAAGCATAAGTATCCAATGTCTTGTTGAAATAATGGCTAAATATATTATTTATGGTCATTAATCTTTCAAAAGTTTAAATTGTCAATAATGGCTATAAATGAAATAGATATACATTATGTAAATATTAATCTCATTTGAGCGTTACAGCCGTTGCATATCTTTTGCATTAATTTCATTTAGCTGTTTGCTCATTTGCTTGGCTGATCCTTCACTATATATTAGTGTATATTGTATATACTAGTCTCGCTATATTATTATTGTATCGGGTTAAGCCCGTAGGGTTGTATATTGTTATTGTGCACCTATATTCTATAAATAGGTTGTACCACTCATTATAACTGACACACAGAATAATACAATCTATCATGGTAATCAGAGCCTAAGATCCTAAACCTAAATCTCTCCTCCTCCCTCTCTTCTGACTTTCGCCTAACTTCCTTATTCTCACATAAAGTACATAGTACGTACTGCTTCTACCTTACTACTCACCATTAAATAGCCAAACTTCCTCCTGCTCCTACTAATGGTCGAAGATAGCAGCCTCTCCACAAACAAATCACCAACACCTCGTGCTACGTCTACTTCGACAACACCACCCAAGAACAACAAATTACACCCTACTCTAGCAATTTCTAATATTCACCCTCGTCTTCCGGTTACACTTGATATGGAAAACGTTCTATATTCTACATGGACAGAACTATTTCAGATTCACTATATTTTTCCACACATCCAGCCTGATTCGTCTGATAATTATGATAAGAGTTGGGAAACACTTAATTCTACAATATTAAAATGAATTTATGCTACGATATCCACTGACCATCTTCACACAATAATAAAACCTGGTCTCTCAGCAGCAGAAGCCTCGAACAGGCTACAAACTATTTTTCTTGACAACGAGGGCTCCCGTACTGTCTCATTAGAACAAGATTTTTGCAGCACTAATATGGCAAACATTCCCTTAGCCTCAACCTACTGTCAACGTCTGAAAAATTTAGCGGTGTTGGAACTCTTATCTGCCAGTCAATTCCTCTTCCCGCATTTTACCAACCTCGTTCAATGCTCATTCTTGAAGAATCAGGTTTTGCTAAAAAGGTCCAACAACAAGCTTCACAATCAGCCATGGTTGAAAAATCAGTCCAAGACTCCACTCAGGCCCTTGATCACACTTGAAAGGTCCAGCACCCATCTTCAGCAGTGGATTGTCCATTCCAGAGACCAAGACCTCGGTTCAATCTCAAAGGGGCCATGGTGCCTGGCCCAGGTACCAGCATCCAGCAGGTCCGCGTAATTGGCAAAACAGGCGCCCAGCCTAGTATGAATCCTCTCATCCAGCAGGTCTGTTCTTCTAGTCCATGGCCCAATACTGCAGCTCCATGTCCTTATCCATCAAGCAACTGGACCAGGCCAGCGCACTCCAACCATTCAACTCCAAATCCTGGTATTCTTGGCCCGTGTCCGAATCCAACAAACCAGTGGAAGCCATCTAATAATTCACAGGCGTATTCTACAACCGACATTGAGCAGGCAATGCATACTCTAGGACTCAATCCACCCGATACTAACTGGTACATGGACACTGGTGCCACCTCTCACATGACTTTCGACAGAGGTACTCTCCCTTCTTATTTTCCTTTAATTCATCATAATAATGTAATTGTTGGAAATGGTCATTCTGTTCCGATTAGTGGTGATGGTCATACATTACTTTACCAGCCCCAACCCTCCCTAAAACTAAACAACGTCCTCCACATCCCTTAACATCATCAAAAACTTGATTTCTGTAAGAAAGTTTACCACCGATAACTGTGTCACAATTGAGTTTGACCCTTTTGGTTTTTCCGTGAAGGATATTCGGACGAGTACTAGGATTCTGAGGTGTGATAGCACCGGCGAGCTCTATCCCCTCACACCACCAGCTCGATCTACACCGCCATCTCCACCTTCCACCATTCGGCTACCCAATAATTTTCTTCACAATTTTTCTAGTTTATCTCTTAGATTGTGGCACCAACGTTTAGGTCATCAGGGAGCACCTATTTTTGCTTCTCTTAGAAAGAATATTTTCATTAAATGTATTGGTTGTTTTTCGGATTTTTGTGAATCGTGTGTGGTTGGAAAACATATTAAATTGCCTTTTACTGATTCATTGTTCGCTACTACCATGCCATTTGATATTATTCACAGTGACATTTGGACATCCCCTATTTTAAGTTCGTCTGGACATAGATATTACCTTATATTACTAGACGACTACACTAATTTTCTCTGGACGTTTCCTCTTTCTCATAAGTCTCAAGTGAATTTCACATTTGTCATGTTTTGCACCTTAATACAGACTCAATTTAATATGAACATTAAGTCTTTTCAATGTGACAATGGAACTGAGTTCACCAATAATGTGTTCACCAATAAGAATGGTCTTCTAAATAAATTTATAAGTTGGTTTTGACAAAAACAAAGCTTAGCACCCTCTTGAGTATCATTATCAAAAGCACACTCCCAACATCAAAGCCGCAATTGTCTTCTTTGAAAATTTAATATAACTATTTTGTTTTTAATTAATCTCTCTCTCTCTCTCTCTCTCTCAATTTAGCTAGAGCCGGGAAGCATCATCAACTTATATATATTCCCTTTCTAAAGAAGCTTCATTCCCTTCTATAGTTCTATATCTTTCTTTCCCCTTCCAGTTTTCTACAAGATGAATAAGAGTATAAATCTCCCAAAAGAGAGACCCCAAAGGCGAAAAACACCCGCCTTCTCAACCATTCTTCTTGATTCCATATATCATTCTATAGATGAAACCAAAGAAGTTGAACAAACAAAACACAATTTCTACAGAACAGATAATGTTCTAGTTGTTGAACAAGATGTGAAAAGTCTACGTAGAGCAATCATGTTAGAGAAATGGATGGAGACGCATTCTTCATATGCATGCTCTTCTGCTGATTCAAGCTTCTTCTCTGAAACAGAATCTTCTTCAAGATGTACACCAAAATCATTGTCATCTTCTTCTGAAATGAAACATTTAGAAAAAACTCAACATGGGGTTCATGAATCACGTTTCATGAGAACAAAATCAAAAGTTTTGAAGATTTATGGAGATTTAAAGAAAGTGAAGCAACCCATGTCACCCGGAACCAAAATAGCAAACTTTCTCAACTCTGTTTTCAGTTCAAGAAACTTGAAGAAGCGATATCAACATCAGTCTGCTACTTCAGAGGGATGGAGCTCTATGAGAAAATCAAGATCAGTTAAAGACCCAACAATTTTTTCATCACTTACATCAAGATCATGCTTGAGTAAGGCCCCTTCTTCAAGAACAAAATCGAAGAGGTCAGTTAGATTTGGCAATGTTAGTGTGATTGAGCAATATGATCCAAGAATGATGACAATAATGCCAAAAGTTGGAAACAATTTGATTAGAGAAAATATCCATAATCTTCCAAGTTTTCAGTCAAGAGATACGATCAACCACGAGGAGAGTGATGAAGATGATGATATTAGGAGCTGCACTAGCTCAGATTTGTTTGAGCTTGAGAATATTAGTGTTGTTGCAAATCAAATGCATAGGGAAGAATTGCCTGTTTTTGCAACAACAAATATGAAAATCAATCAGACAATTGCAAACGGTTATCAATTTAGCTAATGTTGTTATTTGATGAATGAACTAAATGAATGATTTTATATCTTTCCTTCCAAAGCGCTTTGTGCCACGCCAACAATATTTTGTAACCTGACTAACCCATTAACGTAGTATTGTAATCTGGTCGATTTTGAGCAAATCGGGTATCTCAAGTGATTTGTAAATTCAACATTCAATTTTTCACTCACACTCCATATCATTTTCTCTCTTTCACCTGATAATTCAACAATTATTTAATTTTTACATTATGCTAGAATGGTTTTGTTAATAAAATTCAACACCCATCCAACTCATCACCATATGCCTCACTAATGTTTATATTGAGAAGTACGTTCTTTTTATATCTGAATCAAATGAACCAAGTATTTATTTATAGAGTACATAAATAATAAATTTTTTACAAAAGGTACTTGATAATAAATACCTGACCCCAAATAATTAATATTAGATGAAAAAAAAAAAAAAAATTAAGTCAAGTCAATCAACATGCACCACCTATCCGCAATGGCCCTCACTCCTAGCTCATTTCAATGGTTGAAAGGATTCAACCTCTCTTTCATCCATGGTGTTAGATACAATTGCATTTATATATCACCAACCTACGAAATCTAATATGCTCTACTATCTCGAACAAACAATAATAATTGGCTGATAAGAAAATACCGTAAGTAACAACACCAAATCTCTTTATACGTGCTCCTCAAGGTACGCCCCTGCTGTCGCCGTAATCTACTAGAATGATCCCACAACGATTGTTACAAAGTCCTATCAACTAAGGTTCTCCAATTTGAGTAATACTTTATAATCTAGTATTCTCAAATCCACAAATCTAAGACACCTCAGATTTAGCTTCCAAAACGATATACAAATGATTCTAAATAAAGTAGAGAATGTAACCTAATGAATTCCTAAAATTGGAAAAAAGCTACAGGAAAAAAGATATATTGGACGTATCTCAAAACGAGATCTAACCCAACTTATACACTTCACCGCTGTCGACTTTGATCGGGACTTGTCATCACCATCAAGTCCCGACCACTACCTCCAACCTGCCCAGGTCGGGAGTTAGGTCGGTAGCAAAGGAGGTCCCGACCTCTCCCGATCTCCTTCGGCAACTTCAAATTTTGGTTTCAACCCAATAGTTTTCAACGCCTATTTAACACCTTATTGTACCAATTAAATAGTTAAATTTATATATTCAACACCCCATTGTAAGTAGTCGTAGTGGAAAATCACCAATTGTTTTGAGTATCAGATATTCATAATATGATTCATTCTAACCGACTTGCTTACTAGTCGTTCGAGCGGGTACTTAAATCATAATTTTAGTTGTGTATCGAGCGGGTGGGGTATTTGGGTGATTTTTCAACTCAAAATGTGTTTATTGGAACAAATATTCAAGTTCAAACATATTGGATAGGCAAGCAAGCCTAAGAGAAATTTCAAGTATCAGGTAAACAAGCAAAAATATTTTGAGAATATTTCAAGTCACGTATCGAGAAATTACCGGGTTACAAAATATGCTAACCATCCGACTTTCGTGGATTTATTTATTTTAGTGGGGGGGCTTTCTTAAAAACCTAAAATGGCCTGGGGAGTTGGCAGGGATCAAGATTAGTTTCTTAGAGAAGTAAGAGAAGCCTTGAAGTCTGCTCAAGCCTAAGCGGAACTGACTACTTGCTCGCCTCAAGCGTGACTATAATTAATGATAAAATTTAACAGTTTAACTACCTAGTAGGTAGTCATGAGTGACACTTGTAGTAGCATAGTCAAGATTAATTCAATTATGAATTGAATAACAATTTTTTCTATTATTACCTTGAGCTTTTTGAAATGACTCAAGTCATTCCAAGTGAAATTCGACAATTATTGGGACTGTACTTAGCAGAGTCAGTTCCTTTGTATTGAAGGAAAAATGATGTGTCGTCTATGGGTTCTAGAAAGAATCACGACTCTTAAGAGGTGAAGTTTAGTGTTACTGTACTCAATGTAAATATTCCATTGTCAGTGGTGCTAGGTTTTCTCATGATTCAATGTCAAGTGTTGTTATCACATTATGTCATCCTTTTGTACTTCTTCCTGGTTTCAAAGTGACAACATTGATTTTCCAAAAGCAATTACTTTTTGTAGAACGAGCATAGAAATCTTTGAACCAAACCAAAAGTGCCACCTTATCATTTTGTCGACCGACTTGTTTGAAAAGAAATTATCGAGGAACCTAACTTGAATAATGCGTAATCCTTCCATCCTTAATGTAAGAACTTTTCTCTTATTTTAAGAAATTCCAAAGGAAATTCCCATTTTGACCAAATGTTTGTGGAATAAATGGAGAAAAATTTAAGTATGAGAGACCAATTTAAAATTTTATTAAAGTTTATGCAAAATCAAATGAGACTTAGAAATTGGGATGGAGGGAATATTTCTTATATACTAACATATACTCCCTCCGTTCCTAACCTAAACACGTTTAATAAGAAATCATACAAATTTACCTACAAACCTTGAGTAAAGAATTAAATCATTGAATTAATTTATTGATTGAATCACATACAAAACATCTGCATTAATGATATTGATTGAATCTCTTTATTTTCTACTTCTTTTTCTACAATATACTCATAATCTCACACGTAATAAGTAGAATGTAGCCGAGAGACGTATAGCTTTTAATAGATGACATTTAATATTTATCTCCATCCCATGAAAATTATTTGGAGGCATTGGTAATGTAATTACATTTAGTAGGGTTAAAAAAGGAAAAACATGATAAAAATGTATCGAACGCTTAGGAAGACAAGTAAATCAAGAAAAAAATTTTGCCTACAAAGACTGCAGATATAAGAACATGTGGAGTATAAAGTATGCATGAATTAAGAAATTGTGTTTCGCTCTTTTCACATTATTAATTATTAAATCACCATTCTCTAAAAATTCAAAAGTTAGGCAAAATATTAACTTTTTAATTAATAATTTCACCTCTTTAATTGATAGTCGCTTGTTCTGAATAGGAATTAACTACTATTGGCATTCATCATATTCTATACATGCACACGTAAGATTATCAATTGAAGCGAATCATCGAAGACATACATAATGCCCAGGATGATACATCACAAACATTTGACATATATATACTTTATAATTGCTGTACATCTCACTTTTAATTAACTTTGTTTAATTATCTCGAGTCTATGTTTACTAATTAACAAAATGGCTTTTTGCTCAATTTACATGTATAACTTTCATGATTCAATTCACAAGAATGCATGTCATATACGTATAACATATATATGTCTTCATTCATTATATATTATTAATTTATTACTCCTTTCATCAATTTGGTTTTCTCATCATATGACATTTTCAATCTTTAATAATTGGTATTAATTTATAATATGTGTTAGTTAAATAATCATATAATTTGTGTAGAATGATTATTATTGTTACGTTGTAGAATTATTGTTATTATTATTATACTAGGTACTAGTTAAATATCATATGTTTTGTGTATTGTTATTATTATTATTATGTAGAACTTTTGTTATTATTATTATACTAGATATTAGTTAAATAATCATATGCTTTGTGTATTACTACTCCCTCAATTTCAAAATAGATGAATGTTTAGATGAAAAGTGTTTTATTAAGGAAATGTGAAAAGCTACATTGGAATTGTAAAAAACTACATTGTAAATGTAAAAAGCTACATTGGAATTACAAAAAAAAAGGTATATTGAAATTATAAACAATCAAATATTTTGAAAAAGTAAATTTTTTTAGATAAGCATGTATTTTGAAAAGGAGAGAGTATTATTATTATTATGTAGAACTTTTGTTATTATTGTTATACTAGGTATTAGTTAAATAATCATATGCTTTGTGTAGAATTAATATTATTATTAATGTTATTTAATTCCCTAGAAATATGAATTTATATATTGGGATCCATACAAATTTAAATTATACTCTACTTCTTAAACCATACCAATTTTATGGGTATAATAGCAAATAATTCGATGATGCTTTATGGATGATCAATTCGTCAATATATTTAGTCAGAGGACATCAAATTATTAAAGTAATATTTGTATCTGTCTATGGACATCTCTGTTTGGTATAGTATCTCTCTATGGACATCTTATTTTATTATAACTGTTTATATTATATTTAAAGAGTTATTGGTTATCAAAATATCCCTTTAGAAAATAAAAATATTAATTAGAAAGATTTTGAAGTAGTATAAGTTTTTACACAATTTTAGAATGATTTCGAATTAAACACAAAAAATGTGTCAAGTATTTGAGAAATCGGTTGCATGTCGTGCATCGCACGACTCCTTTATTAGTTTTCTAAAATGCATGTAAAATTGGCTAAATAAAAATGTGAAAGTAAACAATTTTTAATGGATTGAATAACTACACATTTGACAAAATAATCTTTTATCATTTTCAATGATCACCTACACTCTTAACCAATGACAATGGAATGAATCGAAACAATAACGTTAGTGAAACTACAAAATGAAATACATAAAGTAGTGTTGAGAATGTCAACGATCAAGTGAAAAGTACAAGAATTTTTTTTATAAACAATCAAGTATTTTGAGATGTATGTAGTAGAAATTAGACAACCACAACATCCAAATTTTCTTTTCAAAATTGAACTGAATTTTATTCAAATCAAGCAATAAATTATGCATAACGAAATCTAATTTGAAGTTTTATGTTCCTTTCCCTTTGTTGTCAACAAAAAAACTAAGAATGTATGTGTAGGAAATATATTCTCAAAATACAATATGAAACAGATTATAATGACTAACAAATTACAACAATCAAATTAAATAAATTGATTCCAAAGTTCAACACAGATTTGAAGATGATAATCATGTCTTGAATTCACAATTTCCTTTAAACAATTTCACCCTCTTCTCGAGGTCTCGTAGGTCGTTAGGATATAGAATGATCTTGTTTTCCATGATAAAGGGTTCTCCGAGTAGAACGTTAGAAGCACTCTAACCTCCACGGCGAACTTCGGACGTGCGGTGCTATCACCACGGAAAACAAATGTAAAAGTGGAAAATAAAACTGGAGTAAAGAGATTTTGTTTTACTTTCTGGTCTCTGTTTTCTTATCCAAGGAAAGGAGGAGAAGATTAACATATAGTGTAACTCTAGCCACACCAGCAGCCTCGCTTTGTTTGGTATGCAAAAACTGAATCCGAGATCAATCAAAACTTCCCAAGACTCCGCTCCCGGACTAATGTATTATATTATCAAGCTTAAGCCGATCTATAGGTTTATACTAGTCTACACATGCACCCTCCTGTACCCGCGAAGGCTTAGGCATAACTATAGTGTTAGTGCATGAAAATTGGCCAAGTATTTCTCGATGTCAGACCAACTGTCTCTACTAGTTGGTGGCAACAACTAGAGGGCAGAGTGAATCTTTCGAAGAAGATTTTGTTTCCATTTCTGAAGAAGATCTCGTGAGATATGATTTGATTAATGGAAAAGGCATTACTTAGGTATCAAGCTAGAAGATTCACACGTCTAAAATAAAGAAGGAAAGAAGATCGATTGTATTAATTTTTTTCGAGATGGATGTTTTGTTTATGAGAGTTATTACCATAAACTTATTTGTGCCTACACTATATAAAGGCCTCTAATGCAGACCTAGAAGACTACCTCGAAACGAGAGAGAATTCTGCATTGTATTGTGTGAGACAAAAGAGCTTTGAGCATTTATTTTTATTGTAGGCTGAATGTACGAAGTGTTCTATAAACTAATTTAGATTGTATAACTGTTGATAACACTCTGTTACAACAGTTATGCTTTTTATTGTTTAAACATGTTGTAGACACATACTAGGGATAGTAGTGTGTAGTAGATGATAGATGTATTGAAGTCAGGGGAAGCCTGGACTTATACATTGAGATAGGAGTAGAATAGGGCGAAGGTGAATGGGGAGCATTCGTATAAGTCCTTATTTGTAATTCTTGCATCATAGTGGAATCTTTCATTGGGCAAGCTGCCCTCTAGACCTAGGTGCTACATTGGCACCGAACTGGGTTACCAAGTTGTTGTGTTTTTACTTTCTGCAATCTCCGTAATTTCATTGTATTTAGGTTGTGTCATTGTGTCAGTAACTGGTGTACTAACAGCTGTTAGTACGAAGTAGACGATTATAATTTTTCACATAGGAACACATTTATACAAGCATACAGTATCTCCTATATAAGTATCCAACCTCACATGGAAGCAATGTGAGACAATGTGTCAGCAAAACTGCCAAACCCTTCTAAATTTTACATTCATTATACACCAAAGTGATGTATTCGTATTTTCTGGACCTACACTTTGAATACTTTTTTTATTCGAACTACTTGGAATACGGGTCTAGCGAAAGGAAAATCCTTCGTCTGTCACCGGTTCAACCTCGTCAAATACCGCTGATCGAATGTGGGATCACTTGTAGCGGAACTTACGCCTACGGAAAGTCCAACGTGATCCGCATCCGTCAGACTGAGAGCGTGGTCACGGAGTGACCACAGACACTCCGATGCCAAAGTTAGTATGGATAGTGTTGTATATGGTATAAGTAAATGGGAAAGTTAACATTACCTTTCATGTGATAAATGATGGTGTATTTATAGTCTCATGTTGAGACGGGTAGATGAAGGCATATCGCTATCGCAGATGAACTCCTCACTGGCGCGCGCGGGCTAAAGCCTAGTTTATTCAAGGCCGTCTTAGTGCATGCTGGTGGACCACTCACTAGGCCGGGCCGGGACACACAACAATAGCGACCTCTACTCGATTTTGTACATAATTCGCCCTGGTACAAGTGGAATTTATACTTCTTTTGCATTTTCTTTGCTTCCCAACTCATTGCCTAGCACTGTCCTGCGGGCGAAACCTCGACTATATGTATTCGCTACCCTCAGGTTCTTCCAACACACTAGCAAGTATTCTTTCTTTGTAGCTGGGATGATCTCACAACTCGATGTATACCCTTTTTGGCAGTTCATCGTAATAAGTTGTAGCAAGTTGGGACAATCTATCCAAGTCTTCATTTGATGCTCTTGGAACATGCTGAAAGATGGTTTGGTCGAAACCTTTCGCCATGGTCACATCCTTCTCATGGTACTTCATCAAGATTTCATTTTTAACTCCACATTGACCATTTATTTGATCCATAACCAGCTTTGAATCTCCTCTTACTATTTCTCGCCTTACACTGTGTGTTTTACCAATATCGCTCAAGTATTATTCCTCAAGATTAGTCAGTTGTTAGTAGCTTCGAACAAGAATCTTAGTGCATACTCCATTTTAAATTGGTCAGGTCCTTGAATCATAATTCCCGCCTCAAGCGCTTTTGTTGTTTCAGATCGCATCAACATACGCCACCCATTCGCTTATTTCAAGAGGTTCTTGTGGTTCCTTTGTCCGATCGACTTTCAAATGGGGTTTGGCGGTCAGCGCATTCGACGAGAAATCAAATTAACATTTTCGCTTTTAGTGTTTGTCTTTGGGAACATAGGTGATGTCGAACTCACTTAATTCTACTGCCCATGTAGTCATCCGCCCAGATAAAGCAGGAGTTGTGAGGATTCTCTTCAATGGTCGACGCTGACTAATCGTTATTGGATTTTAATTCAAAAGTATGGTTTCAACTTCTCATGAAAGTAGAGACGACTGTATGAATCTAAACTTGTCGATTATGGAATATCTTTCTTCCGATCCATGGCATACATGGCGGACATAGTATATTGGCCTTTGTATGCCATCCGCCTCGTAATAGCACACTACTTACGGCCGCCTCGTAAAATGCCTGGCACAGCCAGGCTCCTCTCTTCTTCCGGGTCGGAAAAATAGTCACAAGCGATCCCAAATATTGTTTCAAAGCTTCGAAAGCCTTATTGCGTTCATCATCCCAGTGAAACTTGTTTGTTAATGCTTTCCTTAAGCCCTTGAAAAAGGGGAGGTTTCGCCTCCGCATTGGATTTAACCGACTAAGAGCAAATTTACATCTTGTCAATTTCTGGATATCTTTGTAACTGCTTGGTGGTTTCATCTCCAAGAGTGCCTTGATTTTATCCGGGTTGGGTTCAATTCCCTCTTTCACATATCATATAACCTAAGAACTTTCCGGAGGTTACACCAAACGAACACTTTTCTGGATTGAGTTTCAACTTGCTATCCTTTAACCGTGTGAAAGTTTCTGACATTTTGCAAGTACCGCTCTCACTTTGCTCTTAACCAGCATATCATCCATATATATCCATACACCCAATCTATGGCTCAAAATGGCATTGACCATTCGTCAAGCATGCGTGGCTCCTCGTGATTCTTAGGCCGAATGGCATAACTCTCCAATGTAAAGATATGCCATATTCTATGATGAATGTCATTATCCTCGCCCTCTTAAGCATCTTAATTTGGTGATATCCTCTTGAAGCATCCATGAAGTCGAAGACTTCATGCCCCGCACTACCATCCACCAATCGCCCCAAGCATGGTAGTGGGTAGAAGTCTTTCGGACATGCCTTGTTTAAGCTTGTGAAATCGGTGCACATTTTCCATTTGTTGTTTGGTTTTTTGACCAACATAACATTCGCTATCCAACTGGGGAACTATAATTCTCGAATGGCACCAGCTTTCAGCAAGTTAGACACTTCTTCCCTTATCGCCAAATTTTTTTCTTCACTGAATGTTCTTTCCGCCGCTTAGTTTGATGAAACAAGAGGTCAATACGAGGCGACAGCCATTCGTGGTGCACGCCTGGCATGTCCTCGGTCGCCCATGCAAAGACGTCTGCGAATTCTCTGATTAATTCGATCAAATAAGACATATCCTTCTTTTCCAACTTTGTGCCTACCCGAAATGTCTTGTCTTGATCCTTTTTATTGAAGGGAATGCATTCCACCTCTTCATGTGGAACCGCTTTCCTCAAACTTTCCTTCTCCTTTGGTGTACTATCCTCCTCCTTATTTATCATTGCACGACTGCCTCCTCTTTCCTTCCTGTCTCTTGATTTGCCGCTTCTTGGATTTACCGGGTAGGGATTCGGATGTTTCGCGGCACACTGCACGTTGTCGCCACTATTTCGCCTATACCCTCGCCATCGGGAACTTCAGCTTTAAGTGCAATGGAGATACTATAGCCTTCATAACCGTCATTATGGGCCTCCCTATCAACCCATTGTATGACGAATCAGGAATGTCTACCACTGTGAATTGCGCCTGGAATGTTGTACTGGTCAAGACTTTCCCCATTGTTACCCACAACCTTGCAACGCCCAAAGGGTATACAGAATGTCCCGTGAATCTGGTTAGTGGAGTTTGCACAAGTTCTATTATATTTCTGGACAAGTTGAGTTTGTCAAAGGCGTTGAGATAAGTAATATCGACTGAGCTGCCGGTATCTACCAACATTCGCTCCACTGTATAATGAGCAATTTTCGGCTCAATCACAAGGGGATCGCCAGCGAGGCATCTCCAGCTTCGATAACTTATATGTGCCAACCTGTAGGTCTATAACTCCATAAACCTCTCTTCGCATACCTTCTGTATTTCTTCGAATCTCTCCATTGACTCCACCCGCTATAGCTGGGCGATACGCCTTGCAACCGTGATTTTTCATGTCTTCTTATCCGCTCGCGGACCGTAGCGGCCGTAGCCGATGGGGTCTATGTTCAGCGGGCTATTCTGCGCCTATATGTCGGATACCGGGTAGACTTACACCGCGCTCGAGGCTTTCTGTTCTGCACTTTCTCAGGAATTCTTTCAATTGTCCTCAAGTTGTATCAAACTTCGATCTCCATCCTCAAAATCTTGCAAGCATCGGGTGTCGTGGCCTTGTTCTCGACGGGTATTCCTCACAGAGGCGCTATCTCCGCTTGTTCGGTTTCCCTCATCCAGCCCCGGCATCGGGAGGATTCGCTTGTCCCGCACTTGTACGAATACTTTTGCCACGTAAACTCTCAAAGGCGCTGGTCAATGGCTCATATGAATATGGATGTTGGTTGCACTCTAACCATTCCTCTCTCTCAAGGGAAAGTACTATTGTATGGTTTCGCTACAGATCATTCCTATCCCAATCGTAGATCCTTCCATACAAGCGTTTCGCCGGGCGACATTCTATTTTTCTTCTTCAAAACAGCTCTTAAATCGCTAGTTTATCCAAGACCTACTCTCACCTCCTCCAATCAATATGCGTAGTTACCGGCCGTGAGCTCATCCTTTGATAAAGGCGTTCTTACCAACAAATCTTTCTTTAACTTTCCGTAGCGTAAACCTTTGAAGAAGGCCATGTATGCCACTTTGTCGTCTACCATGGGTATGTTCAACAAGAGGGTATTATATCGATCATGGTAAGCTCTTAATGACTCACTTTTACCTTGCTGAATATCCATGAGTATTCGTTCATCCTGTCGCCTCTGAATGTGGTTGCGAACTTGGCTACAAAGGCATCTGCAGTCTGTTGGTATGTATCTATCGTCTTCATAGGTAGAGCCATGTACGGTCCCTTGCCTCTTTCCCATGAGGTTGCCTGAAAGCTTTCTCGCATGTGCATCCGGATTGTTTGATGTTATCTTCAGCGGGGCGATATATCCTCGTAAAATGCTTGGTTGGGTCTCCGCACCATCGCAAAGCTCCCACCGAGGCAATTTGAAACCTCGTGGAGCCGAAAAGCATCCAACCTATGCGGAAAACGGCATTCTGTTGTCGTGGCGACTGGGCTATACTTGCAAGGGATCAGCCGCCATGAACTTTTGAAAGTATCGTTGTTGTTGCAAATCAGCGACAATTGATCACTGCGGTATCATAGGTGCTTCTGAGGTCGCTTCTTCGGTTGCTGGGTTGGCGCTTACGTAAATATTTTTGCCTCTTCATTACTATATGAATCTTCATTGTCAAAGATAGCAGTATCGTCGCTGCGTTTGTTCTTGTGCAACCTGCTCGGCTTCCCCATGCCATCCGCTTCGCCTTATCCGCCTCTTGGATTGCTTCCACATCCGCGTGGTGCTGATTGTTTTGCCCCGCCTGAGTCAAGGCCAAGGCCAAGGGGCGCAGGCTAATGCTGCTCGCCAGAGATATTCTCAATATAAATATGTATTGAATTATCGATCCTTACGCACGCGCCACTAATGTATTCGTGTTTTCTGACTTCATTTAAACACTTTTAAATTCTTAAACTATATGGAATAATATGGCTCATGAAATGAAATCCTTTCGTCTGTCGCCGTGTTCCACTCCTACAAATACCGCGGACAGAGCGGAACTTACGCCTCATGGAGAGTCCATCATCCGTATCCGCCGTACCTCGAGAGCGGGGTTTTAAATGACTACGCATTACCTCACGCCAAACAGACGATAGTGTTGTATAAGTGGTATATAAATGGAAAGTTAACATTACGTTTTCATGATAAATGATGGTGCATTTATAGTCTCATGCTGAAACTGCAGAGTAGGAAGTACTACCACGCTTATGAACCTCACCGGGCGCAAGTACTAAAAGCCTATGCCTGGTATCTCTGACGCCGAGAGTCTTAGTGTGTATAAGTTGGTGAACCACTCACTAATCAAAATCAGTCACATCACAAACGTCCAACCGTATGCAATCTCCTAATGATCAAATTGGGTTTGCATACCAAACATAACTATAGTTGTATTATTGTTAAGTTGTAATTGTTCCTTTCTCTGTCAATACAAAAGCTAACAGCCAATTGACTTATCAGGATGTAAGTGAAGTTGGGTCCAATAATTGTATTCAATTCTAAGTGCAACGTGAAGTAATGATAATGATTAGAGAGTAAATGATTTTGGTTATTAGCTGTAAGATGTTTGTTTGTGCCTCCAAAACAGAAATGTCAATCTAGCTAGGGACACTATGTCACAAAACAAATACGGAGTATGAAAGCACGCATGGGAAATTTTATTGAACTCTCAGTGGACGAACGATAAGGTCCCCATAAGGAATCTTTAAGTAAAAAATTGGCGGGATCACACATAATTGTGCACATGCAAAATGGGTGCATATAAATGCACGGTAGCAATTTTAAATTTTAGATTTTGCCCATTTTATCTTTATCCAGCCTTACGTGAACATATGTCAAATTGGCCACAAAGATATACGCCACGTTAAAACGGCTAGCGCAGCATACGTCATACTGAAAAAGTGGTTTCAAATATTTTTATTAGTTATTTATATTATTTTTTATTGTTTATATTTGAAGTTAATAATGTTAAAGTGAATGTTTATATTTTTTTCAAATTTCTATATTTATAATGTTAAAGTAATGTTCATCATGTTTAGATTCTTATATATTGAGTTAGTTTTCATGAATTTAAGTATTAATGTAAATTACTTATGTTAATTTTTTTTTTGTTTTATAAATATTAATTAGTTAAATTATTGTCCTAAATAATTAATATATTTTGTTTGAGTAATTAATTTCTATTAGGTAATTATTAGAATATGCATTAAAAAATTCAAAGACGTAGCTACATTGTCAAAACATTCAAAGATGTGTTGGGTACACTCAAGCTCCAAATACCAATGTATAGTAAACATTTTAGTTGTGCACTCCAAGGTACTTCCACAATTTAATTTATTTTTTCTAGCTTTCAAATTATTATCTTTATTTTAATGAATTTTAATATTTTTATTAGTTAATTATATTTTTCTTATTGTTTATCTTTGAAATTAACGGAAAGTGAATATTTATATTTTTTCAAATTTTCATTTATAATGTTAAAGTAATGTTCATTATGGTGTGTTAATCTTAGGTACTCGAAGTTAGTTTTGTGAATTAAGTATTAATGTAAACTACTTATGTTAATTTTTATTTATAAACATGAATTAGTTAAATTATTAAGTCCTAAATAATTAATATATTTTATTTGGAGTACTAAATTTATTTTAGATAATTATTAGAATATGTAATTATAAATTCATCATGTGAAAAATTAAACTAGAATAATACTATCCAAAATTAAACTATATTAGTTATATCAAGAATCTAAATTGAATAATACTATCCAAAATCTATTAATATACTAAATTAGAACTAACATATGATTCTATAATTTAGTTTATATATATATATATAATATATTTAATTTACTACTTTCTTCCACAAGAATTTTAATTAGATAATTTTGTAGCCCTATAGCCAACATACTTATATTTAAAATTCAATTTGAACTCGAAATATTATTAATGGATGAATTTAGCTAATTAAAGTAACTTGACATAGTTATAAAACTAGTTATATAACCCATAAAATGATGTAGTTATACCTTTTCCTCTTGAAACTTGTTAGAAAACTTTAGGATTATGCTTTAAGAGGAGAATAACCACCAAATGAAAGAAAAATTTTGGGAAGGGGAGGGATAAAGCTCACGGCCAAGGGAAAGAAGAGAAGAAAAATATTTTGTGTGGTCTTGATTATATTAGGATGGAAATGTTTTATTATAATAGGTTACTTAGCTTAGCAACCTCAAAAGCCCGAGGTGCTGCGGAGGCAAGTACGAGTGATTTCTTTGCTTAATTCGGAGGGAAAAAGATGAGTATTGATTTAGATATATCCGTGTTTAGTTCGAATTTTTTCAAGTAGCAATATTCACCTTGTTACTTAAATCAAAAAATTCGGGTTATTTCAATCTACCCTACTAACGTAAATTTCAGCCCCTCTAAATTTTAACATATACACACCACTCAACCTTCATCACTAAGCAGAGCATGGATAATCGACGTTAACATCTTCTTCTCTTCCCCAAGTAGCTTCTTCTATAGCGATTACGCTACAACACCTTCACTAAAGAAATAACCTTATTGGGTACACCTTCCTCTTCCGATCTAAGATTTTTACCGGGTTAAATTTCTATATACGCAAGTTCTTTAAGTTCAACGGTTGAGACTTTAGAATGCGAGATTCATCAGAATATATTTTCTAAGACAAGATACATGGAAAACATTATGAATTGGCCGGAGTTCGAAGGTAAAACTTATACATACGCAGTGGTCCAACTTCTTTAGCAATAATCTCATATATCCATCATATCGTGGCCTAATTTTTCTTTCTTTCCAAATCTTAAAACACCTTCCAGGAGAAATTACAAAAACACTTTATCACCAAATTTCAAACTCAAGTATATCCGACGACGACAACATATTTCTTTGTCGGCTCCAGCCGCTCTAAGTGTTGTTGTATGAGTTTTGCACGCTGCCAGGCGCACTGGTCGTGCGAAGCTAGGTTAGATTTGATGGACTGACTCACTGTACACACCCTTGCCTCGTATGAGCATTGCTGTGGCTATTATTTCCGGGGGTTGGGTTAAATTTATGGTAGAGTTAAAAGCAGTTAAATCGAGACGAGAAATCAAAACCGAACGAGAAAGTGCACAACTCTTGAGATATCTTGCACGGACTCCCATGTGACTATTTCATACTTATCCAAGTGAGTCATCATCATCATCTTCCTTCTTTTCCTAGCTTTGGCCGAAATCCTCTCAAGTTTTCCCCTTAAAAATTTTATTCCATTCTCTTCCTCATCTTGCAAGCTTTGGTCTTAAAATTTCTTGGAGAGTTTCCATGAGTCATCTTCTACGTTTTAAGGTAAGAAAGTTCGACTTTGTTTTTGATATTTATAATGTTATAGAATGGCCATCTAAGCTTAGATTATCGTATAAGAGGTGATAATAATCGATTTATGGGGTTGAAAATTGTCGAGAATTATAGTTGACTTTCGTTGACTTTTGTTGACTTTTTCTAAATGATTTCTTATTATGGTAGAAAGCTCTTGACTTTTATTAGGTTGTTTCAGGTGTAGGTTGTGATTTTTAAAGCGACAGAGAATGTTCTGATAAATGAGTTTTTGCAAGTTGAGTAGTTAATTTGGTTTGAGATTAAAGATGGTTAGGAAATGTGATGATTAGCGTTAATATCGAACGTTAGGGCCTTTGAAACTAGTAATTGAACTCGATCATTAAAATTTTGTTTCAAGTAACTTAAATTGGAATAAGATTATAATGGGCTTTTCCGTTGGGTTATTTCGTTGGGGAGTATAAATATGAGATTATATATAAGTAGAATGTTATATTACTAGTCAGATTTTTAAGTAGTAATTATAATTTCAATGTTTGTTTAGGGTTGATCGTGGGAAAGCGTCCGTTTGTTGCGATTAAGGAGTTTTATATACGAACCGAGGCGAGTATCTATCTCACGGGTGTTGATTAACTATTTGATTACGGATTTGTGTATGTGTATATGTGATTTTGTGTTGAATTATGTTGATTAAGTGCTGTGGGTTGAGCCGCAAGGTTGTGTTTGTGGTCTCATGACTCGCATACAGTGTTTTCAGGAGTTGTCAGTCGTATTAGGAAGAGTTGTATACGAGTTGATGTCAGGTGTTGAGTTGTATTGTTCGGTAAATTGCTTCTGCACTTAGTTACGATTCGTTGATTGCTTCGCACTTCAAGCATGATTCTCCGTGATAGCTTATGTCGATGGGCATGTTTCTCCTCGCAGTGTCAGGCTGATTATATGCGCATTGGGCTTGTAGAACTGACTTATATTGAGTCAGAGGATCGCTGAGGCTGAAGTTGATGTAGCTGTTGAGTTGTATTGCTGGAGTTGTTGAGTTGTAGCATGTTGAGTTGTTGAGTTGATACTATTGTTGAGTTGATTGTGTTGGCCGAGTTGGTTAGTTGTCAGCCGTGATGTAGTCGTTGTCATTTGACGGAGTAAGGTCGACATTTGTCGTGCGTGTTATCATAGCTTCTTTCTTGAATTATACGTATGTTATTGTTGATTGCCATCATCTTAGAATGTTCTGCTAATAACGAATTTATGAACATACGTAAAAGATAATGAAATTGATAATGACTTTATATTAAGATCTTAAGTTGAATAATATTATGTACCACTTATCTATCGTATGCAATATCATTTACTTTGGTACACTATTGCGTGATTGGAAGTTGATTTCATTCTTGAGATATATATTCACTAAGCTTCGCAGCTTACACCCTATTCGCTATGGGCGGCAATTTCATTGCTAGGTTGACAGGTGGTGCTGTTCCGTCTTCGGGCTTCTTCGGGTGTTTGTGCTGTAGAGCTTAGGTAGCCAAGGGCAAATGATCCTCACAATTTCATTTTGTCGAATGTAGTTGTCGCCCTGTGATAGTTGTTATTTTGAGATACTTGTTGTTGTAGGGATATATTTTGAGATTCTGGAGTTATGTTGCAAGCGATTGTTGTTACGTGGTTAGAATATCACGATGGATTCTTTTTTCTAAAAAAATGTTTTGCTCGCTTGTATATTGTTTTGTCGACTTGTTTCAAGACAGTTTAAAAAATCGAGTCATCCATCGACAAGCGACTCAGCTGGTCTGCGATCGTGACGATTCTAATCCCTCGCGCTGCATTTATCTGCACAAGTCGTTACACTCACAAACATCACGAGTCTTTCCAAAGACGTTTTTCCTCACTCACGGCTTACCGAGAAACTTAAATGTGGGTCACCCATCCTAGAATTACCCCAGGTCAAGCACGCTTAACATTGGAGTTCTTATGAGATGAGCTTCCGAAAAGAAGATGCATCTTGATGGTATGAGTAGTACCAATCAAATCATATCAAACATATCACACACACACACACACACACATTTGGTACTGGGTATTACAACCCCCCCCCATTCTAAATACTCAACGCCCCGCTGAGCCACAACACATCCAGGACCGTACCATCCTGCGGTGTGAGATTCTAGAGGTGGCTCCTACGGCCTCAAGAGGTGTCCCGCACTTTGCGCCGCATAGCACTTAGTTCCCACAGCCCGACGGCTTGCTCGATACCATAATCTAAGCTTTTAGATTTTAAGCATTCTATACCATTATCAACTTCAAAACTCAAGGTCAACTCAAGTAACAAAAAGTCAACATCCTCAAGATTCATGAAATACTCCAAAAGGTTCGAGCTTTCTTACCTTAAAACGTAGAGGATGACTTGGGAAACTCTCCAAGAAATTTTAGGACCAAAGCTTTCAAGATGAGGAAGAAAATGGAAGAAAAAATAAAGGGAAAAATAGGGAGGGGGGTTCGGGCCCTAATTGGGAAGCGAAGAAGATGATTGGGTGGAAGTGGATAATGATGAAATGGTAACATGGAGTTCGTGCAAGATATTTCTAGAGTTGTGTTTGAGTCTCGTTTGGTTTTCGGTTTAACAACACAACTCGAACATAAACTTAACTTCTAACCCCAAATAATATTATAATAATGCACATACGGAACGGGTTATTACATTGTCTATTCCACAAAAATTTCGCCTCGAAATTTCCCAACTCAACAACCACGAGAAAGACCCACATAAATAATTCGAAGTCATATAGTACATAAAAAACAACTTTACTCCCCTACGAAAAGCCGTTGGTGTAACGGCTCCTCATATCATCCTCGCGTTCCCATGTCGCCTCCTCTACGCGCTGATTCCTCCACAACACTTTCACCAAGGCCACCACTTTGTTCCTCAATACCTTTTCCCTCCGATCAAGAATCCTCACCGGTTTCTCCTCAAAGGTGAGATCCTCTTCAAGTTCCACCGGTACCGAGCTAAGAATGCGACTCATCCGGAATATACTTCCTCAGGCACGACACATGGAATACATTGTGAATTCTGTCCAACTCCGGAGGCAACGCTAAACGGTAAGCTACGGGTCCCACTCTCGCCAAGATCTCAAACGGTCCAATATAACGGGGACTCAACTTTCCTTTCCTCCCAAATCGCATTACTCCCTTCCATGGCGATATCCTAAAAAACACATGATCTCCAACTTCGAAGGACAAGTCCACCCGGCGACGATCGGCATATTTCTTCTGTCTGTCTCTACGCCATCTCTCGTGTTTTGGTCAGACAACTTGATCCTTCCAATCAACTCCTCAAGCAACTTGAACCATAAACTTTGCTCTCTCCCTACTGCTCCAACAAACCGAGTCCTACACTTTTGCCCATACAATCAAACGGTGCCATCCGATACTAGTACGAAAACCGTTGTTATACGCTAACTCCATCTTTAGGCAACTCATCCCAACTCCCCCGAGAAACTCGTAACATAAGCCTCAAGCATATCCTCCAAAGCCCGGATCGTTTTCCTCGCATTGTCCATCCGTCTCAGGATGGAAAGCATGTACTCAACTCCATTCTAGTCCCCAATGCCTCTTTGAAACCCCTTCTAGAATCTCTCTGTTTCAATTCCTCGCAGATCATGTCTAAAATGATCGATACCGGGATCCCATGCGCCTCACAACTGGACAATACATCTCGCTTAACCTCTCTGGGTCCATCTAGATCCGAGTAGGAAGAAATGAGCCGACTCTCGAATAAAATTCTATCCACACAATCACCTGCATCCCATCATTACGCCAACGACCTAGGGAGCCCAAATATAAAACCATGGTAATATTCTCCCACGCCCACTGTGAATAGAAGAGTTTGCAACAATCCCGCAGATTTCTATGCTCCGATTCTCACTGGCCGACAACCAAACATTTCGCCACGAATCTCCAATTCTCTTCATTCCCGCCACCATAAAGTCAACCTCTTCAAATCCTCTATACATCTTTGTGCTACTGTGATGCATGTGTTATAAGAAGCATTACGAGCCTCGGGCCAAGAATCTCTTTCTTCAACTCATCCGAATATGACATAACTCCGTCATCCATCCTCCGAGCTCCACTCGCCAACCGTAGTAAATCTTCTCTGCCCCCATTCTTACTTCCCTACCGATATTCTCAGAAGTTTTTCATCTTGTCACGCAACTCCACGATATTTATCAAAGAGTACATGTCGACCTTCACATAAGCCAACAACTCACCATTGCCGCCACACGCCCTCAACTCCTAGCTGCTTCATCTCTACTTTTGGCCTCGCTTCCCCTTCCGACTAGAGCATCTGGCCGCTACATTCGCTTCGGGATATTCGATTGTCACATCATAGTCACCGATAAATCCCATCCATCTACTTCCGCCTCACCAGTCTTCAGTTTGGTAGTACTTCAATTTCAGGATTCAAAGGAAAATTTGGCATCTCACCCCATACAAGTAATGCCTCCACAATCTCAACGCAAAAACCAATCACGCTAACTGGGAAGATCATTGGTCGGGTAGTTTTCTCCATGGTTTCTCAACTGTCGAGAAACATAAGCAATCACTCTCCATTCTCGCATCAACACACAAAGACAACCCCTAGCGCAAAGCATCACTATAGATCACTCTAAACCCTCGCACTGATGGTAGAGCTAAAACCGGTGCAGTAGTCAACTTCGCCTTCAACTCCTTGAAACACTTCACAATCCTCATCCCAAATAAAGGGAACTCCCTTCCCGGCAACTCCGGGTCACCTGAGTCGCAATCAACTAGAAATCTCTGATAAACCTCCTATAATACCCAACCAAACCCAAGAAACTCCTACCTCGGTCACACCTCCGTGAAGTCGGCCCCACTACTCACAGCCTCCACCTTCTCGAGGTCCACAAATACCTTCACCGATATAATACGCCCAAGAACCGGCATTCTTTCTCCAACCAAATTCACATTTACTAAACTTAAAGATACAACCGGGTGTTGTCTCAATTCTCCAACACAACCAAGAAGTATCTCGTACCGCATCACTCGAGTAGATCGAATATCATCATTAAAACACAATCACAAATTTGTCCAGAACTCCCCGTTGAATGGGATTCCATTCAAACCTATTTCTTTTAAAGATAACAAATCGCTTAATCGAACTAATCCTGCTGAAAGTGAAATATGTATTCGTGTTTATTCCTACCAAGTTGAAGTGCTAAAATTGTTGATCGGGAAGTTCTGAGGCTCATTGATGAAATGTAAACAAACGCCAAGTTTTCAAGGAGCTCTTGTTTCTTTATAGGCGCTTTGTAAGGAAACTTTTTAAGTATTTTGTCGCTTTAAATTTGTGAGTATAGACTTTGCCATTTAAACTTAATTGTGTTTCTGAAAACGAAGGTCCGTGAGTTTCAAATCTTGGCATGGGACATTCATAGTTAAGTCTCGCACAAATGACCGCGTGGCATTTCTGCTTCGAGAATTAAGCAATACGTAACTGAACGAAGCACTGAT
>JADFUC010001174.1:0-36008 GCA_019722365.1 Lithospermum erythrorhizon | reverse complement strand
AAGCACGCCTCACGACATTCAATTTACAACTCTAAGCAATCATCCTATCCCCAAGATTGATATACCCTTCTAACATTCCAACATAACTACATTTTCAATATTCGGTCATTACATTATTACCCCAACAACAACACTTCAAGCACATTCTAATCAATCCAACAATCAATTGACAACTAATTAATCCATTAAATACAACCTCCAATTCAATCACGAAAAGCTATACGAACTTTCCCAAACTTTCTCAACTAAAATTCTACCTATCCATATCCAAACCAATAATTTATACCAAAACAACTATATTAAAGTCCTTTAACCATATTACCATTTAATGTCAATTTAAGAAAAGTCAATAAAAAGTCAACATAACACTTACACTACTTTCTAACCCCAATAACTACTCAAAATCATTGCTAATCCCCTCACCGATACCCAGATAACATTTCTATACCATAATAAATTGAAGATCTAAAAGTCAACCAAATCCAAGGAAAGTCAACTCTTTAAAAACTCAAGAAATATCCCAAGAGATTCGATCTTTCTTACCTAGATGTGATGAGGATGACGAGGAGAAGATGATTCACAAGTTTGTTCTTGATTTTAGGCGACAATCGGCGAGAGAAATGGAAGAAAAATTTTGGGGGGGGGAAGGGATGACCATTTCGGCCTAAGAGAAGAAGAAAGAAGAAATGAAGTTGGTGGTGGAAAAATGATGAGAAGATATGATAAAAGGTCCTGCGGGGTCCGCGGCTAAAAATATCTCAAGAATTCTCACTTTCTCGCTCGGGTTTTCTGCCACTCGCCCCGATTTAACAACACAACTCTAATATAAATTTAACTTCTCTAATCCCCCAAATAATATTATTATACCACTCAATTACAACTTTAAAATCTTAAATACCTAAACGCACTACCAACCGACGACTGGCCGTATCTCCAATCCATTCAACTTCGAAAATTTCGATTTCTCCTAAATACCTAATCGAGCAACTAGTATACTATTTCATAATATTAATAATGAACGGGTTATCACAAATTATGTGTTTTAGATTAATTTATACTCATTTTGAGGATCCGAGATGTATGAATTTGGTGTTTATTACAAATGAAATTCATACTAGATTCTAACACTCTCCTCAAAAATGATCAAAGAGCTTACTCAAACTCACCACGTCATACCGCTACTGTAGCATATACCGATCCTTCTCCAACTCTCTAATTTCATCCACAACAACAGGTCAATCGGGGATGCAAATGTACTCCGTAATCCCCTACTATGCCACACTAGGCCTATCCTCGCCTACACGTCTACCAGCACGTCCACCGCCTCGGGCTCTACCTCCAAAGACTCCGGTCTACTCCCCGCACGGCACGAGTCACTCTACCCGTGTCTACCCTCGGTGGCATCCTCAACAGTCTACGGACAACGAAAGAAAAGATTCACTACCAAGAAAACTCAACATCAATAACCCTCGGGCTAACTTAGACCTAGGCACATAACCACACAGACACCACGTAAGACATGAAACCCGGCTCTAATAATTAAAAAATATAACGACCGCCTGTGTCGGCCGTTGAGGTTGGGACCGTCTAAATCCCCCGATACCTATGGATGACTCCTAATTTGAGCAAGACTCACATGTCCCAAATAAAAATAAAATAAATACATCCGACAGAACCGCTTTTAAGAAAAATAATACATCGCGGGTATTTTCTAACCACACAAAACCACCATATATACCACAACTCTCAAAGTACAAAATATCAAATAATATACAATCTGAAATCCCAAAAATAACAACAATATAGACATCAAAACTACAACCAAAACAACAAGGTAATTTAAGGATCTACGGCTACCCATCTCTCACTCCAGCACTCCGTCCGCATCACACTTTAAGGAATCGTAAAAACCGATGCACCAATTGGCCAACCCGCACAAATAAAATGCCTACAGTTTAATAGGGTTTAAAGTTTTGGCGGTTAGTGAGTACTTATCTCAAGAGTGGAAATTAACTCACACCCACGCGTAGAGTACTATAAGAATAACTAATTTCGCATAAAATAGATAGTTATTGCAGAATACTACACAATTCAAGGCCATTATAATATGAAATAAAAATATCATTAGCGAGTTCATGATCATGCTTACATCATAAAAATATACCAATACCAACATTACAATTATATAATTTCATAGGCCCATCAACTAAACATGCACATACTAGTAAGGAACACCCAACTATAATCATGCATCTCAAAGAAAACAATGGCAACCATGCCCCAAATAAGTCCACAACTCTACCACAACACTAGTACCTCTCAACACCACAACTAAACAACTCAAACAGCTCAACATAATTCAACTCAACTCAACTCAACTCAATCAACGCAACTCAACTCAACTCAATCAACGCAACTCAACTCAATCAACACAACACAACTCGACATAAACCCGGATTTCAACAACTAAGGCGCCTGTAATCAACCTCAACCTGCAGGGAGAAACTTATGCCCGTCGACATAAGCTAAACATCACACTCGTAACGAGGTACGAGGCAAAATACATCACACTCATACCGAAGTACAAGGCAAATACCGGATAATACAACTCAACATACGTCAACAACCACTAAACAACTCATAAACAACACACTCGTAACGAAGTACGAGGCAAAGACATCACACTCATACCGAAGTATAAGGCAATTACCGGATAATACAACTCAACATACGTCAACAACCCTAAACAACTCATCCAATATCAATCCAACTAACAAAAACATCCTAACCCCAAAATGATCAAAACAGCTCAGAATCAACCTATCCTAACTCGAGTCAATCTAACCGAAACGCCTATAAAAACCAGCCAAAACACACAACCCAGCTAATTAACCAACTAATCATACACAACAATCAACACAAAAAATATATATAGATAAACATGCTCACAATTATCACCAAATTCAACACATTCAGGTAGTACCACCTTACACCCGCGAAGTTAAATACTCACCTCACGAAGAATAATAAACTCCTCGCCTAGCTAATCCTAGCCGCATCCCACGCCTCCACGCCTAATCACAAACATCCGCAAAAATACAATTACTACTTACTACAATCGTAACCCCATTTTAGTATTCACTTAACAATTCCATTTTAGAGGTTTAGGTCAACAACTACTCAACTTAAGGTTTCAACTTAACTCTTAACACATTTTAGTTTTTAACTATCCACTTTTAACAACATTTAAGTTATCAACTTAACAACTCTAGGTGGAAAAGATTACTAATACACATGAACGACTAATAAAATAACAAAATTCCAACCATCTATCCTAACCTCCATATAATCGCCCTCCCCTATCCCAACCTTAACACTTTAAACAAATTCTAATCAATCTAATAATCAATTTCCGAACTAATCTACCCATTATTAACAACCTTAATTCCAAAAACTCAAATACTACTCACTTTACCCAACTCATATCAACATAATCTCTACCAACCACACAAAAATCAAAACTTATACTCCAAAACAACTATATTAAAGTCCAATAACATACTTTTACCACTTTACATTTTCCTCAAAAAGTCAACTAATCTCCAACAAAAGTCAACTATCAACATTCAACACATTTCAACCCCAAAAATCGATTATTATAACTCCTAACCACAAAATCTAAGCTTAGATGATACTTATATACCAAACTCAAAGTCAACTCAAAACTCAAACTTTCAAAATAGTCAACTATTGCTCAAATTGCTTAGATTTGAAGATTAAAATACTTTTGATAATCAAGAAGAGAACCATTATGGAGCTAATTTCAACAAGATTCCACCAAGAAAATGAAAAATCAGCGTGAGATGGGGGGTTCGGCCAGCTTGAGGGGGAAGTACAGGAGAGTTTTTTGACGAAGAAGAGAAGATAGCGGGGTCAAAGTAGATATTTAGGATGTAAAGCCTGCTTGCACGCGTGTTATTTCTCCACTTTTCGCTTAATTTTTAATGAAAAAACTAATTCACATTAATATTATCCGTGACATAAAATACTATCATTTAATACTAGTCTCGTATATCGATTTTATTCCGTGAAAAGTATTTATACTATCTTTTGGGTCCCGCCACCAAAATGACATATATAATATAATCTAATCGCTCACGATAACGGTTTATTTCATAATATATCAACATTCATCGCTATAATTAACGTGTTACCTAAGATATGCCGGTATGATCCCCTCAAGTATGTAGACGTTGACATAGTCAAAGCACGAGCTTATATAACATAGATAGTTACGCACGCATGTCTAAGAATTGTTAAACTTAACAGCTTCTAAGCAAAAAATCATGTGAATCAAATACATATCTTTTTATCATTTTGCAGGTCAATCAGCTCCTCGCTATGTAAACCGACAACCCAATTAGACTTTTTACATAAGCTCTAATGATCCAATAAAAATCGATCATCAATCAATCACTATAGGCCGATCATCAAATGCTACGGCCCCAAACCATCAAGATCCGACTGGTGGAAAATGGCTATCTCATGTTTCTAGACTCGAAGGGTTTCTCTTATCAACACTTGCTGCATTGCCTCTCTAGAAAGTATAGACTTGCCTTGGAATTTATTATTTCAACCAACTGTGAAACAATAAACGACTATATGAATGAATTACGTATTCATATAATGTAGTTAACAATTAGATTGTAAAACAAGAATTACTTTGTTCAATCAATTGCTTAACTTATTCTAGAAAAATAAAAGAGTTTACCTCCCACTCGAACCTTGCATCGCTCGCTTCTTCGATCTCATGAAATCAAACCTGATTTAATCACGTAAGAATATATCAACTCCGAGATGCTTGCTAAAATCCACACATAGATCTTAAACTTGCATGAATCTCTTAGGTCCTTTAGACATCAAAGCCGAAGGTAATGATTATAATCAATGCCCTTAACCAAAAGCCACTTACAAGTATTCCATCCATTTGTTCGCTTCTCAACCATGAAATCAAGAATGGCTAAGATTTTGGCGGCAAGCCATGTCTCGGTTATAATCGGATAGATTTACAACACAACTAAATGTAGGCCAAACACATCTATCTTGTTATATACATTCTTTACCATTATCACAAATTGACTGCAATGTTGTAATACCGAAGTTCGAGCTTTCTTTAGTTTATCTAGGATACTAGACTCTCCCCATTAATGAATTAGTTGGTTAATAGTATTCCACATTGACAATTGCCCACGACACCTTTCTTGCCATTTAAAGTTCCGTGCGAAGATCAACAACCTATCTATTTCCTATAACTATACTTACCCTATTCTCTTAAAGTTACTACAAAGCTGTATTCGAATCCGCTTGAATACCTTTAGTAAACCCCGCCACCTCCCTATTATGGGAATCGTATGTCATGGTCGCGATGCATAAACACATGATCCCTCGATGACATACAAATGGGTCATATTAATTCATGTAATAGATTCCAACCACTTTCAATCACGTGAGGTCCTTACTTGTGGGAATGGACCTCTAATAGAGAGTTGTCTTTGCCAATAAGAGAATCTCTATCATAATTTAATCTATCATAGATTTTATTCACCTGTTTACGACTCATTATAGCTTAAGAAACAAATGTCATCTGTTTCTTATATTTCAGACTAATATAGCATATGTCATATATATGCAATTGGACTTACGTATGTACAATAATCAATTACTATTATACCTTTCAAGATTGTAATAAAATTCCTTTAGTAATTAACGAATGTACACATTACGCCAGTCAAGGCCTCTACTAACCTTTATGAACTCAAGGTTCATCTTCACTTGACCCCTTTTGATTTGGTAATCAAATATCAAGATGAGGATTTGAACTCCATTATACTCAGATCTCAAGTTTGCAACTCGATACCGACAATGCAATCGATTTCCTTTTTATTCGTTTGCATGCGAAGTTCCAAAATAATGTCAAGTATCCATCAATACCCATTATTACTTTCTTAGGAACATTCTTTGGATCACTCACTTAAACACACATGTTACAACACGTGGGTAATAAGGAAAAATTTAAAATAGACATGGGCATAGTCAACCAATGAATACATTCAACTTGGTCAAACCAAATGTTTGATTAAACATTCATTTATGACTATAGCGTTCATTAACGCAGTTAACATTTCTTACTCCATTTAATCACCACCTGTGAGTAAATCAGAGCGAGTTATATACTTAATTTGTGTATTCCAATTATATTTCACCAGATGACCTTTAAGTCATTTGTTGGAGTATGATTTATTTATATCATTATGTGTCTCTTTGCATTGCTAGCCTAATGCAGAGACACATGATGATATAAATAACCATACTAGTAGATGGAAATAAAAGACAATTCTGATGCATCGCTTAAAGCCTAATGTTAAGCAACACATGATGATATAAATAAATCATACTTGATATCATGTGTGTCTTCTTTGCATTGTCTTTGTTTCTCAGATAGTGACATAAATACTCGATCAGTTTTATGCGTATTTAAGACTTGTATGGTGGCTAAGAGACAATATAACATATTAGTCTTCATAGCATCATCACCTTTAATTGAGATCAAAGATCAATTATCTCTCAATTATATCACGTGATGTTGTTTACTTGAACCTAAGTTCAATTCACATGTCCACATGATTAAATCAAGTATCAAATAATTATGGTATTTAGTCAGTTGTCTTTATTAGCACATAACCATGTTCAATGGCTTGGTGAAGGAAAATGTGTTTAGTATTTATAACACTATATTACCATAGTTTATGAATTCTCCTTAATCCTGTCTTATTTCACATAATAAAGTTATGTTTTAGTTTTTCCAATTAATGGTGAATAAACAAAAATTTAGTACATGTCAATCTTAATAAGAAACATGCAATTACAGATAGTGTAGTTCAAAACATCTAACATATTACAAATAAATTATAGATATTATACATGTATTCCAAATCTCATAAAATGTATAAGGTATCTAAGATCCATTTGGAATCCAAATGACAAATATTGCATATTATTTTGACTCCCAACACAATGGTAGATTGACTAATCAATTGTGTACCACGACACAACTCTCAAATACTAACACTCCAAATGCATCGCTATCTCGACAATGTATCACCGAACTCCACACCGTTAGTGGAAATCAATCGTTGCTTACCAATTAAACCAATACGTAGTTTGGAATGACTATTTGAAAGCCCACAATGTTAGTGAAAAATCACTTCAACACGATCCATTTCATACCGTCACGACACCAAAGACACCCGCCATCACAAGAACCTCAATAGTCGTGATAAGTTGCACAACTTTAAAATTGGTTTGATACGTTGCTTAAATTTTAGTGGTGAGATTAATATTATTTGTTGTTATTTAACATGTCATATAGCACATACTGCTAATATGCACATCATGAAAATAAAGACAAATAATACATTTAGAGATATATGATATGACTCAAAAATGAAATAGACTCTTATTACAACACTTTACAAGTAACACTAACATAAGGCCATATTTTAAGATTTTGCAAAAATGTAGTCTTGTATTCTTCAACTCGAAACTTCCAAGTTTGTCAAATGTCAGATGGTGTCGCCATCACAATGCCTCCACAACAAGACCATTTATATTTACTAACCCAACTAAGACAACACGCAGACTAAGGGTAAAATAAAAATAAATACGACTACCCGTCGCTTACAACTTAATAAACGGTTCACAGATACCTTATTTAAAACAAAATACAAAACTAGGTCATATCAATATATCCCATTTCTATTCCCATTACAATGTATAATGCAATAATTAAATCACATAAAATATGCATTTAATAAATATATTAAATGGTATGGAATAAATGACTTATAAAGTCAAATAACATCATCAATGATGTTAAGTGTGAATGCAATAAGTATGCAATAAACAAACACTTAATACACAATAAATATGAACTTAATATTCAATAAGTACGCAATTAATACTAATTATGAGGTTGAGACAATTACTCTCAATCAAATTCAAATTTAAATATATGATTGACAATCATATAAATAGTTTCCATTTTGATTTTGTAAATCAAATCAAATCACATAAATATACAATTAAATGTGATTGAATTTAAAATTCAAATTTGAATCTCATAATTAAATCCATGAAATATATATATATTTAAAATACATATACTATATATTATATGTCTAATAAGATAAAACTTACAAGTAATTATCTTTATATATATATATAATTAACTAGATATACTTATTCATGATTTTATCCTTTAAATAAATAAATATATAAAAAGGATAAATAATAAAAGAGATTATTAAATTAAATATTATCATCAAAAATTGATAATTATAATTATCATAATAATAAAATATGATACTACCAAAATAGAAATTAAAATTCAAAATCAAATTAGATTTTACAGCCCGGCCGCCATAGACGCGCACCTTCCAGCCGGGCAAGTGCTCGGTAGGCGCCCAACGGTGGTTGAATCGTCTGATTGGCCACCGACGCTGCCTTCGTATTAAAGGCCGTGAAGGCGCGTGTCGGTTTGTGATGATTAATTTATCCTAAAATCTGAATTCAACACATACATTTCTCACAATTTTCGTGGAACTGCTTCTAATTGGAATTTTATAAACCATTTTCCACAATTAATTATCTAATTAATACTACGTAAAATCAAAAATTGTTTTTGGGATACTTAAACCGTCGAGAAAATTATGAAAACTTTTGGAAATTGTTCTTGTATTATATGGAGTTCAAAAACAAATCGTGAAAATTTTTACTCAAGCTTAAGTCCCTCAAAACACATTAAAACTTTTAGATTTTCAATCAAAACAAGTTTTAAAACCCTTTTCAATTCATGAACACAAATTTAATTTCAAAACATCAAAATTAAAATCACGATGAACTTCAAAAAATGTATAATACATTATTATAAATTCATGGATCAATTCTTTTTCATAACATATATTCATAGCAAGAATATATAAACAGAAAAATAATATAAAACGTTATACAACAAATTTTATATTAATAATCGAAAATATACAAAGCCGAATACGCTCGATACCACTGGATTTTTATTCAATAACTTGTTCATAAACATAAACAAATAAAGATACATGATCATTCAAAATGTATATATAATCGTTCATGAATATATATATATATATATATATATATATATATATATATATATATATATATATGAAATGAGCACTACAATAAGAGTTTTAATAACCCGCCACGTTGAAAAAAAGAAATTTAATTTTTCGATCGGGCGCGACTGGGATAGTTTAAATAATTTCATTTATAATATTATTTCTAAATTTTTGAGCCGAATTACATTTATAATTTAGTAGCTTTTCCTATGTGTGGAAAATTTTATCTTTGAATCGGGTTCAAGTGGATTTAAGTACGATGTCGGAAAATTAACCGAAACCGAACGACTCGAAGTCTTTTAAATATCTAGCCATACTTATCCAACACATCATCAATAATCAACTTCATCTTCTTCCTTTTTTCCTCAAAGTGGCCGAGATTCACGCCTCCCCTTAAAAAAATTCTTCTTCCATTTCTCTCTTCGATTGTCGCTCAAACTCAAGATCGCTTCAATATCGTTTCTCCCCATCCTTCTTCGAAGTTAAAGTATTAAAGTTCAAGTCTTTTGAGATATTTCTTGGGTTTTGACATATTGACTTTTTAGTTGACTTTTCCATAATTCAATTTTATAATGAATCTTAGTTGGTTATGTGGGTTCCGTGATGTTTATAAAGGATGAATTCAAGGATTTAGAGGTCGCTTCATGTTATGGTCGAGTTGACTTTCTAGGTTTCGTTGACTTTTGGGGGTGACATTTTATAAGACTTTAAATGTAGGAGTTTAATTGGGACCTTATCAGAAGTTGTTTCATGATGTTAAATCGGTGATTTAAAATTGATTAAAGTGTAGTTAGGTTGAAAAGTAATATTTTTCAAGTCGAGATATAATTGATATTTTGGAGTATAGATTGTTAATTAGGGACTCGATTAACTAGAATGACTTATAAGTTGATTTATAACGATAAAGTGATAAGATGGAATTTTAGCTGGGATCGATTGTCAGGTCCGAGGATTATAATTCGATAGTTTACCCGCCATGTTAATTATTTAGAAATCGCCCGGACAGAGCCGTAATGTTTATTCTAGAACGTAATTTTTGGTATTAGTTTCTCGAGCATACTTTCTCTGGCGTTGCTTAGGCGTTGGACCAAGGAAGTGGCACGCCCGTGATCGCTTCTTTCCCGAGACTTTTGTGATAGCTAGCAGAGCGAAGTAATTATCTCACGGGTGTTACCTTACGCATTTACTTTAAATTATGTGAACATGTTATCAGGGTAATGCATTATGTGAGAATGATGTACATGTCATTGTGTTATGATTACGTGAGAATGATATACACAGAATCAAGTGTAAGGATTATGTGATTCATTCGTGAGCCATGATATGATTACGTGATTATATTCTGCAAGGCCAAGATTGCTTGAGTGTAAGTACAGCTTGAACTCCCAACTTATATTTCGATTGGTGGCCTGTCAGCACTTACGTATTTGGCCTTGTCGGCGATCAGGTTTGACTTACGACAAGTAGATGTTTTAACTGCGGCGCTTTTGGATATTGTTTGGGAGTAGAGTAGATGCTGAGTAGGTGATGGTTAGAGTTATGTATGTCTTGAGGTGACTTGAGTATTGTGGATACGACCCTAGAATTGGATGGTTATGGTTAAAGTGGCTCTTAAGAGCGTTTGTGTATCGCCTTTTATACGCCGGTATGGCAAGAGTTGCCATAGACGTACCTTTATACTGCCGGGTATAAGAGTTGCCAGGTATCGCCTTTATACCGTATAAGAGTCAAGCAGACGCCTTTATACGCCGGTATAAGAGCTGCTATATCGCCTTATACGGCCTCAGATAAGAGCGCGGTGACGCCTTTATAATACGGGTATAAGAGCTGCTGCTTATCGCCTTTATACTTCGGGTATAAGAAGGTTGTTATCGCCTTTATACTTCGGTATAAGAGCTAGAGATTGGAAGTGGTCGAGCTTATGTGCATTAGTGGATTAGGAATCCGGATAGTATCTAGTTGATGAAAGTGATTGATGACTAGAGTATAGTTTTGTTGGTCTCGTGGATCAGAATTTCATGTGGCTTCCGTGTGATTTTTATTCAGTTGAGTCAGTCTATTATCGAGACCCTATATTCTATGTTATGCCATGCGATGTATGAGAATTTTCTTTTGTAAGTATAAATATGGCACGGCTAGGTAGTCCCGGTTATATATCTATATATGTACGCCAAGATTTGACTCCTATGCTAATTTGCCGTGTCGTGGAGTATGGCTTAAGTTTCACCCCCGGCTATTAACCTCACTGCTTACACCCCCTTTTGGGCGGTACTTCATTTGTGCTGTGCTGACAGACGGCTAGTTGAGCCGTGAGGCCGTTGGAGAGTTTGTTCCGAGTGGCTAGGAGCATCGGGTATGTAGAGATCCTCACAACTGATTTTGATGCTATTGTCAACTGCTTTGATTGCTGTACTTTATTTTCAAACTTTAGCCTTGTCGGCAATTGTCATTTTGTATTCTGCTGGGTTAGATATCACCCGATGGATTAAAATTTTAAACTCGTGATTATTTTGGAAATATTATATGTAATCATATTTTGAAGGAAACGGTAGTTTTAAACCGAGTCGCCCATCGGCTTGGTGATTCCCGTGTTCCGGATTATAATGACTCTCACTCAGAAGGACGGCCGAATTGGGCGGGTCGCGTTACAAAGAATGAATTTCGCATTTCACTAAGTCTCCTTGATCTCCTAGCAATTAGCACCACAAAAGGTAGATGCCTCCAATTGGTCCATACCAGAGCGGTCAATCGCGCACTGGATTTGCTAGAAACTTAAGAACAATTGAGAACAAAATCCAAGCCAAAAGGCTTGTTTTTGCTCGCTATGGGAGAGCGGGAGGGGGCATGTGAAAGGTGGAGAAGATGATTAGGTTTTCATCTTATAAAACCTCTTTATATAGCCTTACCTCTTTTTAACCCGAATAGCTCGACCTGTTAACTAATAAGCCAACTCGTTAAAACCGTTAACTAACTAAATGCTAACGAGTAAGTAACTAACAAGTCACTAATGAGCTTTACTAGTTAAACCATCAATTAAACTAGCAAGTTAATTGATTCGGTCTCGTCCAATTTGTATCTTACATTATCAATGTAAAACTCTCGATTGAGTATCTCGTTGATTTCAATCAACTCTCAATTTAGCAATCACGATTTAATTTCATACATGAAATAAAAACTCAACGTCACTCTATGTGTGACCTTGGGCTCAAATAATATTAGCTGTATAATAATATTATTATAAATGTTATGATTGCATCTAGCACTGCATAACCCTTGATCTTATCATGAAAAGCCATTTAGTAATTTATAATTACTATTATTGAACACTTAGTTTGAGTAATATCATTTAGCTAAACTAGTAAAATGAATTGTTACAAACAATCAGGTCAATGACATAATTAAAGAAATAATATACACCGATTTCTAACACCATCACCACTCAGCATTTAATCACTACGTGAAAACTTACATATGAAAACTCCATGAACTTATGTTGCAACACCTATTAACATAAGTTCAATCTTTTGAGAACCAACTAGACCATTAAGTGGAGTAAATTATCAGTTGTGCAAGAAACAAAAACACAAATAAAAGCCACGAAGAAGAAAAAATAGAAAATGTTGCCGCACATAAGAATCGAACTTAGGACAACAAGTTGTAAGCTGAATCTATATACCAATTGGGCTAGACTATTCACTTGTAACATATCATCATATATATTATGAAGCTTCAAACACAAATTCCGTTGTGCACCGCACTCACTTTGCCTAGCCTAAACCGCTTTGCTGCAGTGTTTGAGAAATTGATTTAGAGCAAAATTGTACAACCTGCCCGTATGTGCATTATTATAATATTATTTGGGGGTAGAAGCGAGTTTATGTTCGAAGCGTTATTTAACCGAGAAATAGTGTAAATTAAACCGCAAACCAAACGAGACTCAAACACAACTCTAGAAATATCTTTCACCAACTCCCATGTTACTATTCATCATCATCCAAAATCCCCAAACCCCCCTTTTCTCCATAGGAAGGCCGAACTCCCCACCAGCCCCTTTTTTTCAATTTTCTTGGTGGAATCTTGTTACAACTCACTCCATAATCTTGTTCTTCATCTCTTAATCATCTAAGGTATGTTTTTAACCTTCAAATCTAACTAGTTTGAGCTTTAGTTGACTATTTATGATGTTTGACTTTTGTTGACTTTTTGGATTTGGGATTTTAAGACTTTATATGGTAGGAATGTTACATCTAAGCTTGGATATCAGGAGAAGAAGCCATGACGGGATTAGCGTTGAAATGCTGTGGGAAGCTTATAGTTGACTTTAGGTTGACTTTTTCCAAATCAAATTTTAGTTGCAAAGTATGTTAATGGACTTTTGTTAGAGATGTTTGAGTTTGAGTTGTGACTTTTGTGTGGCTGGTGGAGATTATGTTAAGGTTAGTTGCAAAGTGAGGCATTGGGTATTTGAAATTTGTGTGGTTAATGATGGATATATTGGTTTAAAAAGGTCGATTTGGGTTGAATAGAAGTTGTTTAAGTGTTAGTATTTGGAGGGACTGATGGCCGATTGGTTGGGGAAATGTGATACTGAATTTTGTCGCTTTTATTAGTCGGTGGTTTAACTCAAGATAGTAATCTTTTACCTTAAGTTATAATCAGAATTCAAAATGGTTGTTGTTGATGATAACCAACAGAGTTATTAATATAGTAAAAGTAGTAATTATATCTCTCGGTGTTTTGATTAGGCGTGAGGGTGGGAAGAGACACGTGGACTAATAGGCGAGGCGTAGTTTCATTGCTAGCTGCGTGAGTATTTATTCCCACGGGTGTCGATTAACTACTTGATTGCGGATCTGTATGTATGATTTGTGTTAATTGTATGCTGAATATGAATTGTTGGTTGAGTTGCTGGGTCGTGTCTTTGGGTTCATGAAGTCGCATAGGTGTTTCTTGAAGATGTCGAGTCAAATGCATTTTAGATGAGTATATATGAGTTGATGATGTATGTTGAAGTTGTATTATCAGTATTTACCTTATACTTCGGTATAAGTGGGTGGCTTGCTTCTGCACTGCTATAGATTCGTGACGCCTATGTCGACGGCATAAGTTCTCCTCGCAGTTGAGATTGATTATATGTGCATTAGCTGTAGAACCGGATTTATAATGGGAGTTGATTGAGTTGTCGAGCAGATTGAGTCACAGTTGATAAAGTTGGTTGAAAGGCCGAGTCGATAGAGTTGTCGAAAGTTGCTGGAGTTTGTTGTCGCAGTTGTGGACTCGGGTCTCATTAATTGTCAGCCAGGATGTCAGCTCCTTATCGCCTGGCTGTGGTAGAGTCGAGTGGTTGCTACGTACATATAGTCTTTCTCGAATGCACGCATGCTATCATGATTGCCGTTATTTGGAATGTTAGCGACAGTTGGACGAATTTATGAACACATACGAAATGATAATGAAATTGCTAATGACTTCGTATTAAGATCTTGTTGAATAATATTATGTACTACTTATTTATTGTATGCGATATCAACTACATCAAAATCGCAAGCGTGTTTGGGGATTAATTTTAATTTCGAGATATATTCACTAAGCTTCTCGTAGTTACACCCTTGCTCGCTATGGGCGGCAATTGATCGCTGCGCCGACAAAGTGGCATCGCTCCGCTCTTCGGCTTCGGTTTCGTGATCGTGCTTAGAGCTTAGGTGAGCGGCGGGTGACGCTGATCTCAAGCGCTCTCATTATTTTGTTTGGATTGTAGTTCGGTTGTCTATATTGTTGTTATTTTGGAATTTTTGGTTGTTGCATGTTGATACTTTTGTAATAAGGAGATATGTTGTACATTGGTTGCTATTCTGTGGTTAATACCACGACATTCTTTTTTCTTAAACCGTTTCGTCCGTCAGATAAATATTATTTCAAGATAGTGTCTTTTAAATCGAGTCATCCATCGACAGACTCGTGTCCGTGATTTGAACAATTTAACCTCGTGACGCATTTAATTTGGGATGACGTTACAAATATAGTCATTTGCCATGTTTTAACACCTTGGTGTGTATAGTCGAACTCAAGCCGAACGTGCGTCTTAGACGGTAAAACATCTGCCCAACAACTACGGTGGACATTGGAATAACAACCACCTTCAATAATTATGAATCAACTCCATCAATACTTGTTTTTTCAGCTCCAATCGGTCTCCCAATTGACGATACACCAATAAAAATGTAACACATATATAATTTCTAAAAATAAAATGAACTTTTAATTTAAAACTAACCACTAAATACTAACACATAAGGAGTGGGTAGTTATGTGATGCGATTGAGACAAGTAAGTGTGTCGATGATCCCATGCAGCTTAAAAGCACAAATACATTATTTTTCCTCCCTTTTTTCAATTTCAAATAGAACTGTTTTTTTTTTCTTCAACACAACCTAATCCAATAACCATAAATGACTTAAGCATCATTGTTAAGGATTTTTTTAAACTTCTAACCCTTGACCTGGCCTATAGTTTGTGGATTATCATTAGGAATCAACATCATCAATGAGGAATCCAAATAACATCCAAAAAATGAATCTTCATTTTGAGTAAAAACAATTGTTATTGTTTATTTCGATATAAAAATATATTTAACATAAATAATAAATTTATTAAAATAAATGTATTCAATTAAGTGTATAATTTTTTTAAAGTATATTATTTTCATAATATAACATTAAAGTTCATTAAATAACATAAGATATTAACAAGTGAAGCTGTACTCATCATAGTATATCGAGTCCACGAGTAAGACATCTCAGCTTTGACATCGGGTCGACCTTGCGGGTGCGCCCGCAAGATCGGGCGTGAGTTCGATCCTCGGGGCCACAGCCAGTTAATCGGTTGCCGAATCCGTGGTCGTGCCCTGATTGCCATTCTGCTATGCTAAAGTTGTGTACGGGTGGCTTAATCTGCCCGAGACACATCTCTGACAACCTCTCACACGGCGATGACTACCGCTGGGCGCTTCTACGCCGAGCGTATCAACGATCATAGTATATCGAACTTTTTGTTAGGGACTTAATTGACATTTAAGATATAATTCAAGATATGATTGACATTAAACTTAAAAATCAAGAATCTAGATGTCATCTAAAATTTTACCACACAAATTAACAAATAATATTCTTTTTACGTTTTAAGCTCCTTATATAATGATGGATCAACTTTTGTACTCCATTTGTTTTATCTATGTTATTTTAGGAATATCACATGAAACTGAAGTAAAACACATCAGTCGAAATGTAGAACAACGAGATATTAGAAATATCTTTTAAAAACTAATATGACAAGTATTAAAAATTAGAGAGAATATATTTTTAAAAAATAGTATGGCACAAGCCTGAATTAGATTAATGTTTCAGTTTCTTGATTTAATTTGCAAAATTCTATATCTTGTTTCGATTTTACCCCTTAGTTCGATCTACCTCAAAACAGATGCATTCCCTCCATAAAATAGAAGCATTGTCATGACAAATCTTCACTTAGGAAGGATAAATAAGTACTCCTAAGTTGTAATTTGTCTAAAACATCTGATATTTTTGCAATTCCGCATTTACCTTCATATTATACTACGTATAATATTACATCTAATTTAATTTATGAAGTCGACGAAATCTCTTATTTAAAATGTTAAAATCGATTTAGAGAACAAATTGAATGGTTGAAACTTGAAAGTATCAACACATAAATGAAGGGGTTAAAGACACATTCAATCATATATCTTTCATATTGCTCACCATTTAATCACACATATTTTAAAAAAAGCTATTCGATCATTCCATCAAAAACAAATTGAGCTTAATAAAATTGTCCAACACTCATTTTCGAAATTTCAATTCTATTAAAATTTTGGAGCAAATATTTGGATGATTATTAGTTTCAATAAAATATTTGGATGAGATTAATATTGAATGAGGTAAATATTTTGTCCCAAAATTTATTAAAATTGAAAAATTAATACACAAATCAGTCATTTGGCCAGTATTACTCCTATTAGTTTGTCCTTAAAAGCTTGAACTTAACATCCATTTTGACAAAATAATTAAGTGACACTTTTTTAAAACACGCGCGATCGAACGATAACGTCATAATCACGTGACGATCAAGCGCCATTAACACTAAAATGAAATACTGTCATTACTTTAGAGTGCAAAAGGATATTAAGCCTAAATTTAACCATCAAATATAAATTCTTTGAAGGATCGAGTCCTAAAAAGTACTCCATAATTTACAAAGAAATAAATATTGGTAAAACAATAAAACAAAAGTTTTGAAAAATTGAGCGAATGATTGAAGATGAGATGCATCAAGACAGAACTTCACAGCACATATACAACCAAGATCGCATCTCCTGTATTCTAAATAACTTGATCTGGAAAGAGAATTCAAGATGCATAATTGATTTACATATCTCAATTCTCACACCACCTACTTCGCATGCTTCGACAATGCTTCAAACATCGAGTAGAACTGCTTATACCGCCAGTGTCCTGAACCAACTGAGAAGCCGAAGGAGAGCCGCATCCATAATAGGAGATTTTTTCTCAAATCCTATAAGATAGATGACAGAATGAACCAGTAGAAGTTAATTGGTTACCCACAAGAAGCCGAGCTCGTTTGTAGTGATAAAAGTTCATATTCACAACATTCTGAACCCGAAGGGTTTCCTGACTCAGAACCTTTTATTGGTGGAACATTTACAATTCCAAATGGAGTAGAAGCGAAGCTATCATTACCTAAATCAGCAGCCACTCGATGAGCGCACATCACTCCTGAGAAGGCAACTGCTATAACACCTTGCCCTGGGAAGCAACTATCTCCAACACAATATAGAGAATTGATACCCTGGAAGCTCCATAATCACATGCTATAAGGGAACACATACTTATTTCTATTTACTCTGGATTATGAAAGATTTTCTTCAGACTAGGTAACTTACAGTTGTGTTAAATGGCATTGCCAACAAACCCTTAGGACTTTGGCGGGGCATAGGTCCATAAGTACCACTGTCACGAGCCAAATACCGCCTGTGAGTCTTAGGAGTCCCCACCTGTTACATGTCACAACATGCAACAAAACCTTTTAAAGTCAGTAGTATAATATTCTAGAAGTTTGCAGAGATCTATCTGAAAATCTTTCTAAGTCATCAGAATAACATATTCAGAATGAAAAAAAAAAAGATATCATCTTCTCAAAATGAAGACTCTGCAAAGTGACATGTTTTCCACATCACAACTGCAAGCGGGAACTACCTCAAATTGGTGAGGACATAAGTGACCAGTGCAATTTAATTATTTATTTTGTATGATGCTGTCTCATTCCCAATTTGTTTGACAATTTTTCTTTTCTGGAAATTCCTAAACTATGTCATATTTTTGCTAATGATTCCTACAAACAATTGACTATTGACCAATTTATAAGTTATCTCCAAGAGCCAGAGAACACAAGATCTCTGACTCGATAGGATGTGGAAAAAATATCTTATAGAGTTCTACTCAATAAATATTAGATAAATTGGAAAGGTCCAACAATTTGGGGAGGAGGGAGTAAGATCAGTTATTCATGTATGTAGTTCATTAACTCTCATGATTTACCTCCTTAAAATTAATAGAAGACTTAAGCCCAGGAAATAGCTTCGTTTCAAGTCTGGCAATGATTTTGTCAGCTACAAGTTCCTTCCTAGCTTCATATTCTTTACGAGACAGGTCCTGAACAGATTCAAGATTTTGTTCCCAGTCAGAGAAGGCAAAGAAAAAATAAATTGAAGATTTTCTTTAAATAGAAGAGGATCCAAACATGCACCTTCCAGTCATCTATGGAAGAAGTTGTAAATATGTGAAGAATATGGCATCCTTCCGGAGCCAATGTGGAATCCAGAACTGTTGGAATGCTCAAGAATATACTTCCATAAGGGGCCTCTAAATTATTCCAATCATCCTACATTAAAAAGCAAAGATATGTGATGTTCAACAAGAAGGCACAGAACAATAATTGGCACTTAGAGTTTTATCATTCTTTAATACCTCCAGGATAAAATGGTGGCAATCTGTATCTGGTGGCAAAACCTTGGCCTTAACCCCAACATGCATTGACAAGAAACTAGGAGCCTTCACATATGCTTTCTGAAAATTCTCTTCGTCTTTAGGAAGATTTTCTCCTTTTACTAGTTTTCCTAGGAAGTTCATGTTCACAAGCTAAGTGAATAGAACAGAATAAGGAGGATCATACTGGTCAATGACATAACTCATGGATCGGGAGAGAACATACCAAATGTATCCCATCTAGTTGCATTTGATATGACTGTTTTAGCAGAGAATTCTCTACCATCAGACAGTTTCACACCGACCTAGAAGAACAGTGCAAATATGATTTATTTTAACAGTTTCATTATATATATAGAGATGCCTTATTAGTATCAGTACAGGAATAGGATGCATTCTTACAGCTTTTCCATTTTCAACATTGATAGTTGTCACATTTGCTTTGTAAAGGATCTCACTTCCTTGATTAATTAGGCCTCTTGCTAATGACTTTGCTATCTCACCTACCCCACCCACTGGGTAGTTGATTCCCCCAAAATGGCGGTCACATAATACCTATACAAGAGAGGGATTTAGGGATGGTGTCCGAAGAAATTAAGAAAAGAAAAGAAGAAGGATTGTTTGAATAAACAGCATTGCTTGCCATGCTAGCATTAATCATGGGTGTCCGAAGAGCATTGACAGTGCTCACTATGAAACACTGCAAACACAAAAAAATTGACTTTATAAAATGAAATATATTTCATGGAATTTGATAGCAAAAAATAGTCCACACTTGCCCTGAAACAAAAAAACCTTACAAATACAAAAAGCGAGACACAAAGTTAACCATCCACCTCTGCGTCTATGAAGGACAGCAATTCAGGATTCTTTATAAACCTTCGAGCTACATCACCAGCATTTTGCGGTAGATAGTACGCTGACATTACATATGTGAGTGCCGTGAGAGACAACTTAAATATAAACTGGAAATCACAACTTAAAAAAAATGGTGACATCTCTTAGTGTTTTATGGGATCCAGGAAAAATTGAGTAGGCTCACTGCCACTTAAAATAATCACATTTAACGTGTCTGTTCAATTAATGACTTAGTAAATGTCTGTTGGTAAACGAACTCGAGATTTGACTGTTTCACACCAAACTAATAAACAGTTTAGTGTAAAAACTATATAATTTTGTAGTATATAGAAAATATTTATCATGTTAATACTGGTTTACTAAATTATAGTGTTAAATAGTACAAACATGTAAGTAAAAAAAAATTGTTTCACAGAAGACAGAAAATGTAAACTTGATTCAATCAAATTATATATCCAAAAGATACAGATCTACAACTTTGGTAAGTCAATACACATGATAGATACTTCTGATATAGCAGGTACAGAAACTACTTTAAGTGTTAAAAATATTATCAGTATCCTTTTCTATTAACATATATGTTTATCAAGACTCAGATTTTTCGGTTTCTTGCATACTCTACAACTCTAGTGTGATAACTATAGCACATAGCATGGGGTGAAATGCCATTTATATACTTCGTACAATAGCCTATAAATATGTAATTTTCGAGTCAGCAAAAGACCTATCACAGAAGTACATCCACACATGCAAACACCTATGTCCATCTGAAAAAGAAAAACTTATGAAAGGAAGATTTACCAAGAGTCAAGCATTCGAGAGGCTTCTTTAAAAACTGCCCAAAAAGGTAGATAGGCTCTTCGAGGGATTTCAGCTCCAAAGAATTCAATGCATTGAAAATCTACCCGATAGATAAATAAGTCATCTTATAAGTTCAGTCAAACATGTAAACACTATATAAGGTCCAATCACGTTAAGCAGGACAAACCTTCCAGCATTCCCCATAAAACCGAAGAATCCCCTCCTTTTCGTTTGGGAACTTACTCACAAGTTCAGTAACAAAGTCACTGTATTCTCTGTGCACTCGAACTGAAAGACCATTAGGTAGGTGAAAGTGAACAGTCGTCGGGTCAGGTATCACCTGCATCTTACATCCCACTGCTGCCAATGACTGAGTGATCAAATTCAAATTTCCCTGATAGATAATTATACAAAAAATCTAAATTTATCACATATACGCCAACAAAATTAACAGAATTTCATAGCACACCGCAGGTAGAATGTGCTTCAGATGCTGCTCTTCTAAATCTAAGTGACAAATGTGAATTAATTGCTAATATAGTCTCATATAGTATGACAATGGTGCATTTTACTGCCGTGACAAGGACACAACGTTATAAGATACTCGAAAGTTTCGACAAATGCCGGACATTTTAATTACACCCAAAGAAATGCGACAATATGAAGGACTAGATTGTGAGGATGCTACTAACATCGACCAAACTGCACCAACAGGGACAATATGTGGGACTCATTCCTAATGACCAAGCTTATCAAACTATTATTTCACTTTAAACCTTGATGAAGCAATTAATCATTTAAAACATCATAATATTCATATTAGTTGATATGACAATGAGAAAGAATTGGAACCTTATCACTAAAACCAAACATAACAGATGAACCAACATCAAATGTGTATCCCTCCCGTTGATAATAAGCAGAGCTCCCACCAGGAATTACATATTTCTCGAGAACTAAAACATTTGCTCCCTTAACTGCAAGCTGAGTAGCAGCCACTAACCCACCAATCCCTGAACCAATCACAATAGCATCATAATCACCACTTGTATTCATACCTCCTTCACTCTCAATTACTTTATCCATAGCTCTCACCCTCAAAACATTTCTACCTTTTTCTTGCCTTAAAACTCTGCCTTCACTATTCTTCAAATGTGGGGTTTTCATATTTTGTTTGCTGATTAGATTAATGGTCTTCAAATGGGTAAAGGTTTGTGGGTTTAGGAGACTGGAACAAGTGAGAGAGTCCATGAAGAAGATGCTCTTCAAACTGCCTATCGGAAAATATAACAAGGTTGGAAGACCAAAATATATGATTCTTCTACTTAGGTGGAGTCATAATGTTTGTTGTTTAGCATAGGCTTTGATTCTGTCCAAGATGGGACAAGAACAGGTTTTCTTTCACCCTCAGCTATTGAGACCTTTCAAATTGCCCCTATTATTATTATTTTTTCGAATGGCCTCCAAGGCAAATTTGGAATTTGAATAAATTAGACTTTTTAATTTTTCGAGGTATACACACAAATTAAAAAAAAAGAAACATACTAAACGACAAAAGCGCCTGAACTATCACTCATGCTTATCATGCTCATCACTCACTCACTCGCCATTCACTCTCAATCATTTTTTAGTTGGTTACTTTACTCTAGTTGTTAAACGTTCGCGAAGTCAATTGTTAGCGAACGCATTGCACTTGCATACGTGATTTCTCCAAGCAGAAATGGTAATTTGATATAAAAAATTTAATACAAAATTGAAAAGGAGGAATATATTCACCTCGAGTTGCTACTTACATGCTTAAGAAAAAGCTTAAGCAGGGTGCTTAAGTCCCCAAACCATTAAATTAAGCTTTTAAGTGGCTTTTTGATCCGACAGTCATGATAAAACATAGATTTCATGGATTAAGTCAAGGGTTGATCCCATTTCACGGGATTAATTGATCCCTTCCTTTTTTCAATGACTTACTATTTATTTTGAATATTTGAATTTTAAAAATTCAAATTTAAATGATCTGTTTCCTTCGCTTTCCATTATTTTCGTATTTAGATTTAGATTTAGATTCTTTTCAAATTCAAATTGATCTTTTCTTTGTTTTATTTTCAATTCATCTTTGATATGGACAACATAAGCAACTCCAAAATAAGTTTCTTTTTTTGTTTCATAGAATTTTTTTTCTTTAATATGCATATATAGTATTAATGAATCTCATTTTGTTGTTTTATTTTTATTTTTAAAAATATTTATTGGATTTGAACACATTCAATTAATTTCAATTTTAAAAAAATATATAACAAATATGAACCCAATCTACATGACATTTGATATAAACCAGAAAAACTTTATAATGACAAATAAAGTAATGCATTCAAATATCCAAACATTTGATTTCTTGCAATCATCTTCAAACATATAATGATATAAAACCTCAAATACTCTATAATGGCAAATGGTAATTGTATTAAATATCCAAAACCTATAATTTTTGGTCATCATGTTCACATACAACAAACATGAACCTAAACTGCATTACCAATGTTATAAAACCACAAATCATGTTTGTTCGTCTTCCCCTTTTTTTTATCATTTTGGATTTTTCATTTTCCCCTTTCTTCATAAACTTGCTCACCAGAAGTGGTTGTTTATTCACAGAGGCATCAATAGATATCTCAATGAAAGAAAGCAATGATAAGGAAAGAGGCCAAGACTAAAGAATTTCTTTGGTTGAAGCAATCCTAACGACTCTAAATTTATTGACAGATAGTAGGCATCATAATATAGAGAAAGAGAATCATTTCAGAGATAGCAATTAGCCATCAATATGACATCACAATAATGGAACTCGTATACTCCACTTGTTAGTTAAGGTATGCTACCGACCGCCATCACGCCGATTGGCCGGACGTAGCTTTATGCTCATTGTTTCACTACCGGGACAATTTTCTCACGTGTTCGAATAAATCCATCGTATATCAGAATAAGCAGGGAATGTATTAATGAAATAAAGAAGGTAAACACGAAGAACTGCAACATTTGGTGGCATCCATGCATTTACGACAAGCTTGGGAATTTAAGTGAAACTTTTGTTAAGTACTTTTATAATAGCTATAATGTAGAAGGACATATAGTTTGATGAAATATTTTTAATACTCTTTGAATTATATATAAAAGGATAGTTTTTAAAACAAGTGGATAACTACTTTTAAAGTAATAAGAGACCGCCTTAGAGGAAGTGAGGGAATCCGACAACGAATTAGAGTTAATACTCGAGTACTCTCTTGAAAAGTTGCCTCATTATTCGAGAAATGTTTACGAAAATACATTATCTATCAATAGTCAACTTAAAAATTACAAATCGTCAACTATACAGACCTCGACCAATAATAAGATCAACACCCAAGATATACACAAAATATGTGAAATGGGTAATATTTTTTTGTGTTTTAGAAAAATACTAGATGATATTAATAAATCAAAATAAAATATAATTGTATGGACCCATCATGCTTAACATGAAACTAAACTAAAGATACATTTGTTAGTGCAAGATATATGATCACTTACAATTTATAAAAGATACATTTGTTAGTGTAAGATATATGATCGGCCATGTATAAAAGAGAATTATAATTGTATCCCAATATTTATTTTATGTATCTAGAAATATTATGGATCTACATTTTGAGAAACGATAAACAAACAATGGATATTATTCATTCTCACACTGTTATATGCCACTTTTTTATGGTGAAAAAAATAAACTCAACCTCGACGTCAATCAATGAATCCTCGAATTTCAATAAAATATGTGAATTTACTTTCACAAACAATTACTGTAATTATTTTTCGCATATATTAAGTTATTATTATGGAGGCCTCTTTAAGAGTCAATGCAACTCGAGTATGTTTCTTTATTCTTCTTTTATTGTCATTTTGTCATCTTTTTCAATTTGAAACATACAATTATTTGTTGAGATTATTCTACGTTCTTTGAATGATGTTTTCTTCAAATCAAAAGTTTCATTTTAATATTTTGTTTCATCGATCCATTTTGTGATCGTCAAGAAAGGTAACAAATCTTTGGAAGATAAAAAAATATAGAAAACGAAATTAAATAGTTATAACATTGAAAATGAACAATTCAATGAGAACAGGATTCATGGTTGTTTTTGCTGTATCTGGAAGCGTGGTTCTCCTTGCCCTCCAAGTTCATAAACGCCTTCTTTCTGATTTTATGAAAAAATTTGAATGTGAAATTGGTAATACATTCTCTCTTTAATTTATTCTTTTAATCTTAAAACTAAATTTAACTTATTGATATTTTTAATATTTAAATACTACTGGAATATAAGTTTTTTTTTTATTTTTCTAATAGTTGTCTTATTTAATTTGAAGAGTTGGTGAAAGGTCATCCAAAGAAGAAGGTAAGGTTCTCTGATTGTGTCATAGACAATTCGTGCAATGATCAAAGTTCACATCAAATAAAGAACTTTGCAAAGGTGAAGACATGTCATAGTAAGGTTGATGATAATGAGAAGTTGGACTCTTTGCCTCTCAACTGGCAAGCTATGTACAAAGGTATTCTAAAGTGTAAAAATCTTAAAGGGCAATATTAAACTCGGATGTGTATGTTTTCATATTTGGATTTTTTTGTAGTCCTTTTAGGAAAAAATAAAAGATGTATATTTATACTTACATTTACCTATCGCAGTTGTAACATTTTTCAATTGGCATTGAAATAAGTAAGATATTTCAATAAAATGTTGGGTATTTTGTTATAATTTTTTAGAGAAATTGTTCAACGAAGACACATCAAAATAAAATAGATTCGTTAATTTCTTTGACCTTTTGAACATCATATTGCAAACATATCTAAAATATAGAATTTTTTTTTTAATATAATAGGGAATTGAAGGAGTTCTCTGGTATTTATGTTGAAATTCATTGATATGTTTGATGATAATACAACCACATTACATAAGATTAGATATCTCATTAACTATTTCCAAAAATCTTTTACTTTGTACTACCCCATTATGTGATCCAAACTTAGTCTTTAATATGAAATTTTTTATATAAACACATTATATTTGAGTTAGGCAAATTTGTTGTTTGCCACCTGAAGCATAACTTAATTTTCAATTTGGTTCTTGAGGTTTGACATCTTGTTTGACTTGCCACCTAAAGTATTTTTCTTGTCTAATTGGTCCCCTAAACTTTCTATCTTATTTTAGTTGTCTCTTGTACATTCAATTTATTGTGTTGGTTACCCCTAGACATGCAAATTCTTGTCTCAAATGCCTCCTGAACCCCATTTTACATATTTGAAAATATATAAATTCATTACAAAATACAACATGAGAAGGGGATACTTTTACATCAATCGAACATAAATACTTTCCTAAAACGATAACTAATGAGATGAAAATTTGATAGAATCACATATCGATATCTACCGAAAGAAACATTATAGTACATATTAAATACAATACATATTAAACACAAATATATATCCACTATGAAAAATAAATTGTGTTGGAGATAGATAGTGAAGAACGAATATTAATCTAGTGGAATAAAGTAAACTACACTATACTGTAGGGATATCTTCGTGGTTTCTCACGATGTTTGGGGAGAAGGAGCATACTGGAAGAAAAAGTGGGGTCGGTTGGTTTATAATACTCAACTTTTATCTTTTAAACCTATAATTACTTATAAGCTTTTCCAAAATCGCAAGGTGAATAAAAAAAACTTCCGTTATGGTAACAAATGTTAAGAAGGAAAGAGTGATTGCTTAAGCATGTGCGAGGTTGTAATGATAACTATGCACCGACGCGAACCAAGAGTGGATGCAAAAACTCGAAGCTCTAAGACAGCAAAACAAGGTCACAATATAATAAGAAAGCATATAAAAAATCAGTTGGTAAAAGAATTAATATATCACAATTCAATTGTAATTTTTATGGAAATAAGAGGTCACGCAGCCGGATGTTGGAAATTGATTGAATATCCTAGAAAACAAAGAAGCCAAGCTAGTTTTTGAATCATGTGTATCATCATGATAAGTTGGTAACACCTCGACACGGCTAAAAGATATAAATGTGGCAATTTCGTGGTACGGTTGCACATATGGTTCAACACATTTGACAAGGTCGTGATCAAAAGCAAAGTGAGAAAGAGTACAGCTCGTACAACTTCTATTAATTTTGCTAATTTTGGAGACTTTTCAGGTATTGTTTTTGCACATTAATCTAATTCTAGCATGTTAAATGGATTTAGTTCCCTGGATTGTGAATAAGTGGTTCTCAACTCACATGCCAAGAACAACTTAGCTCTTTTTCAATCCTAATGCCTCACGAATGTTATCACACCCGCAAGATTTCCAAATAACACTACTAAGCTAGTTAAGTATATGGGAAATGTAAACCTATCTTTATCAATTACTCTTGTTGTTTGTCTCTATTTGCATGATTTAAGTCAAGGAACTGTGGTCATGAAAGAGGTCAATGGTCTTTACATAATTGATTCTAGTTCTTTCCTACCTTCTAATTTGTTTCAGTACAATATTCATTGTTCCAAGGACATAACTAGTAAGGAACAATGTACGTAGTAAATAAGAAGTAAATGTATACTAGTCTCAGGACATAAAAGACTAGACATACAATATTATTCTCAGACAGATATCTTTCTTCGTGAGAAATAAGTATTTTACTTGATGATACTTGTTTTGTCTGTCCTTTAGCTAAATAGAAAAGGTAATATTTGCTGCGAAATCAATAGTTATTGATTTTATTTATTATGTCCATCATGATAATTGTCAGGTCAATTCATTTACTAGTTTAGTGAACGAATTATATAAACGAACGCTCAACCATAGTAATTGCAATTACTAGTCGTTCTCATGATAATACCGATTACGCCGTATCGCTAGATCCCATGTATAATCGTTATAATAATAATGACAATTATATTATTATTCGATCAAGTATTATCTAAGCCCATAAGGTCACACACATACAAAGGACGCTGGTGCTTTTATTTCATGGATGAAATTAAATCGCGGATTGCCAAATTAAGAGTTTATCAAATCAACGAGATATTCAATCAACATTTTACGCTTATAGTGTAAAATAATATACATTGGATCTAAACCGAATTAATTAACTTGCTAGCTTAATTAATGGTTTGACTAGTGTGAGTTCATTAGTGACTTGTTAGTTACTTATACATTAGTATTTAGTTAGATTAATCCATTTAACGAGTTGGCTTATTAATCAACGAGTTGAAATATTCTGCTTAAAATTTGAAAACATGGGCTATACAAAAGAGGACATTAAGTTGAAAAACCTAATCATCCACCCAAAAATTTCTCATGCCTCCTCCCTCTCTAGCATGCTCAAGCCATTTTGGCTGACATTTGTTGTCCAATGTTTAAGATTCAAAGAAATCCAATTACGTGATTCAACCATTCTCTGCGCGAATTAACTCTATACATCATCCTAATGGGAGGTGCTAATTGCTAGGAATACAAAGGTGGCTTCTTGAAAGACTAGTTGGCATTTTCCGCCGCGTCAGAAGCGCCAAAATCTATATATATATGAATATATATTTTCTCGTAGTTTTAATTATATACAATTTAAATGATCCGTATGCTATTTGTTTATGATTATGAACTTTGCATAGTAATTTCTTCTCAATATTTTCACATCTGTTACTAGAGATCTGTTTGAACTTTTACATGACTTATAGGGATAATACAAAATTTTGACTAGAAATGGTGCAAGATATTTTCTTACCCAACCACTTGGACCTTTATACTTAGTAGAAAGATACCATCGAATAAGTTTATTTAGTTGAGGCTCAGTTCGATAGGAGAGTTAAACTCTTGAGAATAAACAATGGAACTGAATTCATTAACACAAAATTCAGTGATTTTCTTTTATCTAAAGAGACTTTGCATCAGAAATCTTGGAGCTGCACTCCACATCATAATGGAGTTATAGAAAGAAAGAACCAACATTTCCTTTAAATAGTCAGCTCACTTATGTTTCATTCTAACCTACCTTAAATTTTTTGGGGAGATTCGATACTCACAACCACCTGCATCATTAACAGACTTCCAACATAGGCTTTGTCCTAGAAAAGTCCTTATGAAGCCTTTTATTCCAGGCCACCTGACATAGAACACCTCAGGGTGTTTGGATGTCTTTGTTACTTCACAAACAATTGTTGTGTTTATATATCTCGAATCTAACCAGCTTCTAAACTAACCTGACGCGAATCTCATATACTACTTGGATTATACAAAAACTAATAAATACGAATTGTAAGCTGCACCTTCCTTCCTAATAATATTATTAAGAACTAAAACGCAAGACTAATACCCAAAATAAGAAGATTCCATAAAAGTCCACACCAAAGAAATTAACTCGAACTCCTCCGTGTATTTTACTAACGATTAAAGTGAAACGAAAAACAATAAAAAAAAAACTAATTTCTTTCCTAAGGGTGACGGGGTCGGTCAACTCACAAGTATATAATTTTATAACTTCAAAAAATGCAAGACCGAAAGAATTTAATTACGAGGAGGCAAGGCACTATATATAGCACAAGCGAGATTCAAGGAGAAAAGATCTCTTTGAAGTTTCAAGGAGAAAAGATCTCCTCCATATTCTCATCCTCATCTATCTCCAACCCATCGAGACTTTAGAGAATAAAACTCTTTATTCTCATCCAAAACTCTATCCTCATCCATCCCCAAAACGTCCTAGCCGACTTCCCATGTCCCGGGATTCGATTTTTCGTCCCGAATGTTTCCTTCATATTTCACTTCAAACCCGGGAATTTATAATACATATTATTATTAGCTCGATGACAAGCTTAGGCGCGACCTCTAGACGGATCGACAATAGCAATATATTAAACAATATTAACCAACTATTGTATTAATATATAGATTATGTAACGACTCACCCCTGTGCCGGCCACCCCGAGGTTAAGATCATCAACAACTCTCAGATACAAGAAATACCAAACTACGGATAACAACAAGAATGACTTTACTTGATATCGATAATAATAATACTCTTAGTCCATCGTGGTGAACCAACCACAACCCGTAAAAACACATTCAACAACACAAACATACATCAACCCGAATACAAACCAAAGAAACACAAACATAAATTTCCACAATACATCATAATAGTAGTATGGTCACACACGACCCCAATATACAACACAAAAGTTCTAGAAACATAACAAGAGGAAACGAGGTGAATGATCGTTGAGGATCTCCTATACCACCACCGCCCCTCACCTATACGATCTTAATCCGCAATCAACGCACCGCCAACCTCGACGATCATCCCTAGAAACCCAGGCATAAAACGCCCACCCATGTAGTAATAAAGACCGACCTCGGCTTAGTGAATACAAATACTACAATGGTATCCAACCACATATAATCATACTTATATATACGTATTATATATAAACATCGATAAGGCTACTCAATGAACAACTACTCCCAAATTGCTAGTAACCTCTATTCAACATCCCTACGAGATCAACATAATACTCCACACATATATTCATAACCATCAACAACGCATAATCAAATAAAACAACACAATCAACCTCCCGGTCGAAAGCAATTTCAATGTATATATATATATCATTCACCCAAATCAACCTACAAAGAATACATACACCAACCACAAATAATACACACCACACGCAAATACAATCGCACAATAACAATCGGTAGTATAATCACAACAACTACAATAATTTCATAACATAAATTCAATAACTCCTCAATATACATTTTAATATGACCACATGACAAACACATGTCAATATATAACTGTGAATATATATGAAAGGTTCTCAGGAACGACTCCACCCCAAGTCGGCCGCCTGAGGTTAAGATCATTAACAACCTCGTAGCCACCTCGTGAGTCACCACCGATGGATACAATAACAAATATGACTCAACCGACATAACAAAGACAAAACTCCCTATTCCATCGTGGTGTTCCAACACATCCAACAAAAACAAATGCACAACATAATATAAACTATCCGAATAATAATACAATCCTAAGGATACACAAGAAATTCAAAATACAACATATGAAAAACATAACAACCAGCCCTATCAACATAATACAATACACCAGTCTAGATATATACAATGCGACAACAAAAGGAAAAAGACTGATGAGGTCATCCTATGCCACCACCGCCTCACCTAAGATCTTCACGCAGCCCGCATAATGCATCCTCACCTCAACGATCATCTCTAGAGACCTAGCATAAACGCCCATGAGAAGCAGAGCCTACTTATTGTCGAAAGTGAATACAAATACCATAGATATTACCCAATCATAATCATGCTTATATATATATATAACATATGTATATACATTTCAACTAAGCTACACTGTAATAACTATCCACAAATCAAATAGAGTCTCATAATTTATTGTCACATACTATATGCGTGAGCTTATAACCATCAACAATGCATATTCATTTAAGTGAAAACAAATTCAAATAATAACAAAGCTCATCAACGAGAATCCACCTCCACAAATAGTAAACAAATGAGGAATCCACCTCCACAAACAATAAACAAATGAGGAATTCACCTCCAAATAACAAACAAATGAGGAATCCACCTCCACAAATATCAAACAAACGAGGAACCACCTTCAAATAATTAGACGGTGTCTCCACCTCCATCCTCCCCACCGAGCTACACCCCTCGGGAGCATGCATCACACCAAACCTCCCGAATCCACGGGCTACCGACTCAATACGCATACCACACCAAACTCCCGGTCGGGTCACCAACGCCCGCAAATAACAAACAAAACAATCAAAATACACCCGCATCAGACATAATACCACAACCACACGCAAAGAAGCAATATCAATAAAGACACGCGGGTATAAATCCACAACTTACAACACAATCATAATCACAACTATCTCTATAACATTTAATCATATTCACAACCTGCCTCTTGATATAATCATAATCAATTACCATTCATAATAATAATTCATAATATCAATCATAATCTCAATTATTTCATAATATGAATCATAACCACACACACACATGTCAAAATAGTCCCATGACAAAACACATTTAAAATATATAACATAATATATACGGCGGTTCCCATCGTGAGATTTGTACTCACCTCGAGCCAAAAAGCAAGAATTTACAACTCTAGTAGTCCCGTGCTGGGGTCCAAGCTCAACTCCTATTCAAAGAAATTATACATTGTAACACATTCCGGTGATAACCTCTTGGTCATCTATAAACCTTAGTATTATACCAAGTCTCACAATTCAAATTTACAACTCTAGCAATCATCCTATCCCCTACGACAGGCATATACTTCTAAAATTCCAACGTTACTACATTCTACTTACCAACTTCATAAACTCCATATTCAAATATCACATTATACCCCAACAATACTTTAATCACATTCCAAATCCAATCCAACAATCAATCGCCAAATAATTAAACCATTAAATATCAGACGACTCCGCCTGTGTCGGCCGCCTGAAAGTAGCTCATAATCCGAACACTTAATCACTCAACCGATGGATCTACTCATTTAAAACTACCAAGCTTCCTTCAATAATATGATTACATATAATATTATCAAATAATCACGCTTTAAAAATTTGCAATCCATCGTGTAATATCTAACCAACCAACTCCATATATATACAACATATCCCAAATAAACAAGAATGCCGCAAGTACAAAAGAGAGTAAGTACTATACTCGTAATACAAAATGACAACTCGCCAACAAGGCTAAAGTTTCAAAAGGAAAATACAACAATCAAAAACAATGACAACACATCAAAATCGACCGCGAGGATCCTCTCGCCACCCGATGCAGTTCACCTAGCCAATTTAACAAAACTCTCAAACGTTCGCTCAACCGTCACCGGCCAACTGGCACAAACGAAATGCCGCCTAACGCGAAAAGTGGGCGTAGTTCGCAGCTTAGCGAACTTAACACAGCCGTGAACTTATCACACCTGAATCTAGTCAATCAATAATATAATAGTCAAATATGAATAAAATACATATATCCGTGACTACCTAAAAAGGTCATACAACATGACCTACCGTAAAAGTCTCGCATAATATACGAAGATAATGTTGCTTCAAAGAAGCACACAAATTCCGTAAAGAAATCGACAGACTCAACAAATCCACTAAAAACTCTAGTCATCAAACTCCTCGCCTCTCATACCCCACCCAAGATAATAACCTCTAACGCGCATACGCTCAATCCGCCTACCCGCGAACGGACTAATCAATAATCACCCCGCACTTATACCGCAAGATAAGGCCAAAACCGCACTTATACACAGGCAATAATCGCACTTATACACAAAAAGATAAGACATCGCACTCATAATAATTGGGCACAAGGCACACCGCTCTTATACACTAAGTATAAGGCACACCGCTCTTATACACTGGGCAAGTGCCAATATCGCCGCAGATATCCCCGGAACGGCGAGAGTCACCTAACCCTTAATCATCCCAACATAGTCAAACTCGATACTCAAGTCATACATAACCTAACCATCACCTCTCTCAATAACCAACCACTTACCCTAGACAACATCCACACACAAATTAAACATCTCACAATCAGAAGTCAACACAATCACGAGCTGCCATTTAATCATAAAAGGCCGACAAGGCCACATAAATCAAAATATAAGTTGGGAGTTCAAGCTTATTACTACCTCAAGCAATCTTCAACGCCACGTAATATAATCACATAATCATATCACGGCTCACAAATGAATCACACATAATCATACAACAATTACATGTGTATATCATTCTCACTGCGTAAATTTCATAACACAATAACATGTTCACACAATTTAAAATGAAACGTAAAATAACACCCGCGAGATAAGTACTCACCTCTCGCCTAGCTACCACACAAACCCTCCGCGAACACAATCACGCTCTTTTCCACGATCACGCCTAAACAACACCGAAAGTATAATCAAGCATCATTACTACATTCTTATGCTCTCTAAAAGATATATAACCAATTCTTAAGTGGACCTATTTCCAAACGGTCTAACAATACGACGGATAACTATCGAATTATAATCCCATCGACACAACCAGTTCCGATCCCCCGCTAAAATTCCATCTTATCATTTAACATTTCAAATCAACTTATAAGTCATTCTAATTAATCAGCAGGTCCCTAATTAACAACCTATACTCCGAAATATCAATTATAACTCAACTTGGAATTAACACTTTTTCAACATAACTCCCTTTAATCAATTTTAAATCACCATTTTAACATCACAACAACTATAATAAGGCCCCAATATAACCTCCTACACATTTAAAAGCCTTAGAAAAAATATCAACCCAAAACAAAAAACCTAAAAGTCAACCCAAATTCATAACATCCTCAAACGACCTCTAAGTCAGCTTAATTAATCACTTATATACATCATAGAACCCATAACTTAAGATTCACCATAAAATTGAATTATGGAAAAAGTCAACTAAAAGTCAACTATGTCAAAAACCAAGAAATAGAGTCTCAAAAGACTCAACTTTCATACCTTAACTCAAGAGAACGACGGGGAGAACGATATTCTAAACCATATCAGTTTCAATCGACAATCAAGAGAAAACGGAAGAAAAAAATTCAAGTGGGGAGTGGGAAGTGGAAATCTCGCCACCAAGCGAGAAAGAGAATAAGATGATGCTGCTTTTCAGAATGGTGATGTGTACGTAAGAGATATTTAAAAAACTCGAGTCCCGCTCGTTTCAGCTTAATTTCTCCGTTTCCGTATTTAAATCTCAACGAACCCGATTAAAGATAAAATTTTTTCTATAAAGAAAAACTAATAAATTATAAATGCACTGCCCAAATAATTTACTTAAATAATATTATCATCGAAATTATTTATAATCGCCCCCTCGGGTTCCACCGAATCGAAAAAATTTTTTTTTCAGAATTTTTATTACAATCTAATTCACCTAATAAAATTCCTCACCTCGAATTTGACAACCCAAACAACCAAAAACATATAATAACACAAAATCAAATACCACACAAAACAAAAGTAAAACTAACTCACATCTCCTCGAAAAGCTGCGGGTAACGGTTCCTCATCTCATCCTCACGTTCCCAAGTCGCCTCTTCCACACGCTGATTCCTCCACAGACTTTCACTAAGGCCACTGTCTTACTCCTCAAAACCTTCTCTTTCCGATCCAGAATCTCCACCGGTCTTTCCTCAAACGTGGTGTCCTCTGCTCCACCGAGGCGAAATTTAAGAATATGCGACTGCCGTGATATACTTCTAATTGTGATACATGGAACACATCAGGAATCCATTCAAACTCGAGGCAACGCCAACCGAGGCCACGGACCAACTCTCCCAAGGATCTCAAATGGTCCAATATAACGAGGACTCAACTTCCCTTTCCTCCCAAACCGCATCACCCCTTCCACGGAGATACCTCGAACACACGGTCAAGCGACCTCAAACGACAAGTCTACTCTCTCGCAATGACCTCCATATTTCTCCGTCTATCCCGAATGGCCCTCAAATGTCATTAATCAACCTCGATCTCGCTTCTACCGAACTCTCGACCAACTCGTAACCGTAGACTTTCCCCTCTCTCCTCTACCTCATTCCAACAAACTGAGCGATATTTTGGCTGCCAATGCCTCAAACGCGCCATCCCAATACTAGTACGGGAAGCCGCGAAACCAGGCGAACTCTATCTGGGTAACTCATCGCCCCAACTCCCGGGAGAAGTTCGTAACACAAGCCCGAGCATATCCTCCAACGTCCGTGATCGCCTCTCGTGACAAGGCTCCATCCGTCTTGGGATTTAAAAAGCATGTACTCAACTCCACTCTGGGCCCTCCCCTGCCTCCCCGGAAACCCCTCCGTAACCTCGAAGTGAATCTAGCGTCATGGGTCAGCAATGTAACTTAACGAAGTACTGAG
>JADFUC010002256.1:0-40886 GCA_019722365.1 Lithospermum erythrorhizon | reverse complement strand
TCATTGTACTTCTACGTTCAGTTACGTATTGCTAAAAACTGGAGGTTGCACGCATCACTCCTTTAAATTTTCATTCAAGCGATCTTTACATCCATTTGCCATATTTCATAGTCATGAAATCTGGCGTGACTAAGATTATCGGATGGATTTAGCGTAGCCAGCGGCTGATGAGTTTAAATCATAGTCCACTTGTAGTGAGCTTGTTTGAAACCTTTAAGTCTAGCTTTAGAAAACATCGGCGTTTCCATCTTTATAAATGTTCTTCTTAAATACCCATTTACATTGATAGAGTGAACCCGAATTTGGTAAAATCGACAAGGACCCGAACTTGTTACATAGAATCCATCTCGGATTGGATGGCTATTTTCCATTTGTCGACATCCTTGCTATTTATCGGCTTCTTTATAAGAAGTGGGCTCAAGTAAACTCAATGATAAAGGAAGCCGCCATACCAGTGCTACAGTTCGTGGCCGATCACATTGGATCTGCAGGGTTGGTTCTTCCCATAACTTCTTGTGGATCAGGATGGATCTTCTATGAAGAAGGTGCTAATTCTTGTGGTCGCGGATGTACGCATTAGATGCATCGATATTGATTTAAATCAACAGGAAACTCATGAGATGAACTCCATTATATAGTCTTTCTGACAGAGATTCCTTTTCCGAGAACACTCACTTGTCTTATGACAGAAGATTTTATTACCATCTTTAGGTAGAAGTAGTAACCAAGCCCATTCCTTTGGATATCCTGAAATTTATCGGATTTGAGCGCAAGTTTATCCTCTTTGTTAATCTCTTAACAAAGCTTCACAACCCCAAATTACGAGAAAACAACTTGGGAATCTTCCCCGAACCCTGCAGTTAAATGGGAGTTTTCTCTACCGACTTTGTTGGACATCTGTTTTAAGGTAAGTGCTCCTTTAAGAAGTTACATATCCCCCGAGAATTAGCGGTAGATCGGATAGGCTCAATCTGGGGCCAGACCATATCAAGAAGGGTTCGATTTCTCCTTCAGACACGCCATTATGTTGTAGGCGTTTACGCGGAGTGAGGATTGTGAAACAATACCGCACTACAGATGAGTATTGAACTCGTGACTCGAGTATTCTCCACACTCTATCAGATAGTAGAATCTTTATTGTCTTGTTCATTGGTTTTTGTACTTCATTTTGGAACTCCTTGAATTTCTCAAAGGACTCGTGTTTGTCTCCATCGGATACACAAAGGCCGTATCTTGTAATCATCAGGTAAATGTAATGAAGTGGTGCAACACTCCTGCTTTGCGGATGTGTTAAATTTAGCGGCGTACATCGGAGTGTATGATCCCCGATAAAATCAACGCCTTTCAAGTGAATCCGGTGAAGAGGTGATTTAGTCATTTTAAAAGGCAAATTAACCTCATTATGATTCATAATCAAAACCTTTAAGTATCCACGGGTAGAGTTTCTTGATTGATTAGATTAATATGACCCAATCTTATTGCCATAAGTATGTACGGTTTAAGTGGTTGGAAGCTTATTCCGTTTAAGTTTATGTTATGTATTTCGATAAATCATGTCTAAAATGAATAGACCATTTTTGAAGGGAGGCGGTACCAAATGATACCCCATTCCTTGTGATCTAAATTCATGGGATTTTTTGAGAAAATGAAAAACCATCATTGTTCAAAGCGAAGCAGAAATAATATTCACGCAAATTCACAGGTACATAGTAAACCGGATATAAGTTCAAAAGCAGGCCAGAATTTAAACCGATGGATCCCTCTCGCAGAGACATGACCTTGGCGCCATTCCCCATACGTGAATCCGTCTCCTGCTTCAGTGCTTTCTACTTGACTTGAGTTCCATAAATATTATGGCAAATATAAGAGAACACTTGACAGTGTGTCTAGCACCCGCAGTAAATTAGAAGTTGTAAAACTGATAACAGCCATACATGTAAATTTGGTGGTTGTGAGACCATTCTTCCCCATCATCGTAGACTTCTTTGGTCGACTTCCCGATTGACTGGGTTCATGATAATGATATTTGTCGTCCGCTTTTAGTGTTCCTGTCCAGCTGACTTTGTGATTACTGAGACCCTTGGCTGTTGGTAAACTTCTTCTTCTTCTTGAATTTAACTGCTTGTTTGGACCACCAAAGAAAGCGGAAGGAGTAAGTTTTAGTCTTTTTTAGATTGATCTCGGCGTCGTGATCATCTTATCTTTGATTCGTTTAGAGATAACTTCGAGTTGTGCATATTGATGTTCATGACAAGCTGAAAATTTATAGAAGACATCAGGATGAGATCCGCGGCCCGGTTCTTGAGAACCTTGGTGCCGGTGAGTCGATCGGCCAGGCCAATCATTTAATGATATGAGGGCTTCTGCGGCACATCCGTTCGAACAACATCTAAAAGAACCTGGGCCGTGTCGTATCTACCGTTTACAGCTCCTTTCGGAATAATTCGCCAGTTGCCGGTATATATGTCATATCTTTGCCGCAGCACTGCATATTCAATTTGGAGCGAGGTTCCATATTGTGACGTGAGACATTGGACGTCCAGTAAATGGGACATTGCTTCTTGTAGGATCCACTCGATGGAGGCTGACATTATTGAGTTTTGAACTAGCATTCGATACGTATTAGGTTCTCTCTTTGTGAGAATAATTCTGATTCGAGAGACAACAAGTAGAAGTTTGAGACATTGACTTTCTTGTTTCAAGTGTTAGCTGACGAGTTTTTATGAGTAGTAATGGCGGTAGCCATTAAAATTCTGAGAATAAGTAAATAAAGACAACATAATCAGTAAACTATCATACTAAACACTTAAATAAATTGTAAAGTAAATCTGTGGAAATCTCATGAAATATATTAGTATCAAGACCTATTAACACTTAAATCCAAGCAGCTGACAGCTAAATACATTTTGAATTGAGTATAATAGTAGGTTATCAACGATTATGTAAAACTACATAACTCGCGTAGCCGTTAGCATACTATTCAAGATATCGTTAGCATACTATTCAAGATGCTACCCACGACTTTTGTATCTCCGACAAACGGTTAAACTGCCAATTAAACTGAAAACTACTTGGAATGATCGTCGAAAACCCCTTGGCGTTAGTAAAATCAACGACATGATCGTTGTCATATCAAAGTGCAAAAGCTGCCAACACCTGCCATCATAGTGTGTCGAGATAACCTGGCCGATTTCACAACTTTAAAATTGACTTGATATACAAAAGCAGTAGCGACTCGTTAATAAATAAATTAAAAAGCGAGAGATTATTAAATTTAATTACATAAAAATTAAATTCCCACTTAGTATTTTGTAATAGATGATGTTAAAGTTCGAGGAAGTTGGTTAATGAGATAAATTAAAGCGAGAGGTATCGTCGAATAAAAGCGTTCGGATTTTCACCGGTTGGGCTTTTAGATGACACGTTAACAATCGAATAAACTGACCAATCCGATTCTTCTTTCTTCTTTCTCCCCAGGTAATGTGCCATGACTCTTCTCATGAACTTTTGGGATAGTTTCACTTAGAAATAGATCTCGTCGTTTAAGGTAGAAAGGTCCGATCTTGTTCAATATTTTGAGATCGCCGAGTTGACTTTTCGTTGACTTTTGTATTTTGAATTTTATTGCTCCAATTGATTCTTGGATTGTAAATTAGTTATTATTGAGTTGAAATATACGTGTTTGAGGTGAAATTTCGGATGTTTTTACAGGGCAGTTGACTTTTGGGAGTTTTGGGTTGACTTGATTTTTATGAGATATTATTGAATGTAAGTATTGTCTAGGCTTAAATTATAACATAGGAATTGATAATGATACGTCTTTGGGATGAAAATATTTGTTATAGTCAGGAGTTTGCTCAAGTGATTTTTGGGTTGACTTCTAAATGTGGTTGATAGTATGAATGTGTTATTGGAATGTTATTTTGATTATTTTGAAATGAGATTTATGAGTTATAAATTTGGAAGAAAATGCGTTGAAGTGGTTTAGTGGTTAAGTAGTAAAGCGGACTTGGGATTAGAGGTTGATAGCAACTGACCATAGCAAAGAGTTGAAATTTGGTTGATTGGAATGGGTGAAAATGTTAGTAAGTTAGATAAGGTATTAGCGGATTATGGGATTAGTCGGGTAGTGAAATTCGTCATCGTAGTTGTTATTGAACATAATTGCGGCAATCTATCACGTAAGTTGTCAAATTGTAACTAAAATATGGGTTGAAAAGTTAGGAATTGAATTAGGATAAGGAAATTTAAAGCTGTGCAGTAGTAATTATATTTTGGATGTTTAATTGGACTCGGAATGATGGGAGCAGTGAGGATCGATTGGTGTCTAAGTACTAGCCAAAGGTGGGGTATCGCTCGTTTGTTACCTTATTTATGTTTAGTATGGTGTATGGTAAATTAGTTGTGACAATGTATCCAAGGTGTTATGAGCGTATTTATTGTGTATAGTGGAAACTAGGAAATGTTGACTTGTAGGGTGGTTGTATTAGGTGCGTTATGATATAGTTATTTGAGTGTGTCAATGTTTGAGTATATTTATGTTTGAATGTAAGTTCTTTGATTATGTTTATGTTGAGTGTATTATATGCGAGTATATACGTGTTTTTGGGCGTATGCGTGATACATATTTATGTGGGAGTATAGGTTCTATACGAAATTGTTGTATCAGTGTGTATCATGGTTGTTACATTAAGATTATTGTGTGATGTTTTGTATGTTTTGGTGATATATGTGTGAATTGTGAATTGGTTGAATTGAGAAATTTGGGATGATGTTGGGTGTTGAAGGGTGACCTGTTGGGAAAAGGATATGTGATGTTATGTGTTCGAAGGGTGATCTGGCAGGGAAAAGAGATATGTTGTTGTTGGGTGTTCGAGAATTGAGCTGCCGGGAAAAGGATGATATTATATGTGATGTTGATGTGTTTTCATTTTGATAGGTTATTTCATTTACGTTGTTGTAGTATGGCGTCGATGATTGTGAAATTTTGCTATTTGCAGTTTGATTATGTGTTATGGGATCTTAGTATGACAGGTGAGTTAACGTAAAATTGAATACTTTGTAATGTGGTTGTTGAAGATAGTTATTTTGCGTTGATGCCTTGGATAATTGACTTATTCTTGCGGTGTACATAATTATACATATATCTACTTTGCATTACGTCTATTATTTTTATCGTATACCCTCGTTACGGATGTGGGTGATTACCATCCGAATTGATTCGTTCAATGGTATCGAGGCTTTACCCACCCTTGATTGTGAGGTGCCATTGGTCGGCGAGGATTAAGTGGGTGTCCATTGAATTTACTTAGGTGAGGGATAAGTGGCTAGGATCCTCGGCGATCACCTTTCTTGTTTGATGTACTCAATCTTTTTACATATTGCTTTGGAAAGAATTGTAAACTATTTTTACATGTGGAATATTTTTGTGACTTGGTATGTGACAAATTTTATACTTTAGTTACAATTAAGCGTGCCTAAATGATTTAAATCTCGGTATTATAACATTTTGAGTTTTCGATCATTTACTTTTATCAAACTATCGAGTTCTTGGTTATTAAGCAGGTGATTTTAGGTGTCAACCATCATTATCTGGTGACTCCGATATCTGAGTTGATGGCGACTCCAACCTCGGCGTCACATTTCGGGCGGGTCGTCTAATTATGGTATCAGAGCGTAGGTTTCCGTTTTAACTGGGTTATGTGGTGTGTGTGCACAAATCCTAAAAGTTTTGTAAAATTTTACGTCATGAGTCTTTTATGAGTCTAGAATTATTTTACTTTCTTTCAGTAGGCGTCTAAGGATACTTACTTTGAGTGAGTTAGCGCGGTCAGTCGCGGACCCGTTAGGGGAGTAGAGGTGCTTAGAGTAGGCGGAGATTAGCGTTGAGCCAGGGTGATCTTTGGAAGAGGCCGGGAGTAGGCCGAGGCGGGGGCGCTAAGAGGCGAGGGAGCTCGTGGGCTAAGAGGAAGGGGGCGTGGTGAGGCAGTGTGGACTGACCCGGTCCCCGAGGAGGAGGTGCAATTCCCAGAGGAGTCAGAGTATGAGGATTTTGGAGGCGGTTGGAGTGGCCAGGGTGATACCCGACCAGCGGTGGCACTCCGAGGCGGAGATTTAGACCGATTCTAGGCAGGTTTCTGAAGAGACGGGACCACCTGAGTTTCGTAGTGCCGCGACACGGAGGAGTTCGCGTCGAATTCTTGGAGGCATTAGAATAAGTTTGAACCCGATGGGTTTGGGAGATGGAGTTGAAGGTGAAGTTTGCGATGCTGTTTAGCCGGGAGGAGCTAGGAGTTGAATTGGAACCATGTCCACAAAAGATTTGGTGGCTAAAGGGTGAATGCGTCCATGAGTTCGATTAGAACTCTTTGGCGAATTTACGTTTGAGACTTCATGTATGCGATGGAGAGGAGTTGGTTCGGATAGGGGAAGAGCGATTGATAGTTATGAGAGGTTTAGCGACTTGTGTAGTTTGATTCGAGTTGCCGAACTGAGAGGATTGCGGGCTTCGTCGGGGAGATTCTGGTCAGGGAGGGTGTCCTTGTTCACTTACACGGTTCACACGGTTGAGGAATGCAGCGTTGGTGGAGAGGGACATCGCGAGAATCTAGAGGTGAGCGGAGGTCTGATGCTTGGAGCCTCTGGGGCCGTACAGCCAGGGGATTTGGAAGGAACTTTTAGCAACCGCCCGGGAGTGAGCCATTTGATTACGTCACATTCGACCCGGTTTTGCGGGGGCTTTCTTAGCGTCTCGTGTACCTCGGAATGGGTGGTTTTCACTAGACTCTGAGGTCAGGTACCGGTTGCGGGGGTGTTAGAGCCAGGATGTGCATGTTCGGTGTTATCGGTGTGGTAGGAGTGGGCTGGGCGAGGTGTGCGCGGAGGGCAATGTTTCCACGATCTCGGCCCAACCCGGCATTTTGCAAATGTCATAGCATGTGGAGTGCAATTAGAGGCATTCCGTTTCGACAGGTTGGGGTGGATCTCGGGGGTGATCAGGGTGGGTTTGGAGGGGCAGCCCAGTCGAGGGGTCGAGGATTTGGTGGTAGATCGGCCAGGTGTAGCCGAATGCTTGATATGAGTGGGTTGCAGGCGGAGGGTAGATTAATGCGATCAGCGCGGCGGAGGCACGGGACATTCCGAGAATAGTGATAGGTACCTATCTTTACATGAGTGCTTGATGCTCGTGTATTGTTTGATTACAGTGCAGCGCACTCTTTTTATATCTGAATTTTCTTTAAGGCTATCTTTTGAGTTCTGAACATACGAGTACACCTTTGATAATAATAAACTTCGGTGGGAGGTGGGATTTGAGGTAATTAGGGTTTATAGTAATTGTCCACTTAGAATTGTTGATAATCATGTATTAGGAAATACGATCACATTGCCTTTGAGTTTGTGGATTTTTGACGATCTAGGGAATGGTAGTTGGGGAAACACCCAAATGCTTGTAATAAATTGTCACAGGCGGGAGATTGGGTTTACTAGCGGTAGGCTGGATTACGGAGTTGTTGAGATAGGAGAGTTTATGCGTCTTGTGTGATCTCGGTGTTACAAACTGTGGTTGAACAAGGGATGTCGGGTATTTGGGAGTTCATAACGGACTTAAAGAAAGATGAGCCTAAGCTTGAAAATGTCGGATTAGCAGGAGGGGTCGAGGATGTGTTTCGAAGGATTTGGGAATTACCCCGAGCAGTTAGTTTCGTCCCGAAGTGGTGCCGAGGCAGCTCCGATATCTATGTATGATGGAATGGCTCAATGAGAGTTGAAGAGTTGAACCACCTTGATTCTGGGGAGTTGTTAGAAAAGATTTATAAGGCGAGTTATTCTCATGGGGTGCTCCGGTGTGTTCGTCCCGGAAGAAGGATGGAGCGATGGAAGCACACATGGTCTGGTGATTGAGCAAGTGACTAACAAGAACCGGTACCCGTTGCTTAGGATTGATGATCTCTTTGACCATTGAGGGGCCAGCAGAAGGTCTTTTCAAAAATTGATTTGAGGTCTGGATATCACCAATTGAGAATTAAGGAAGATGATATATCAAAATCAGCCTTTCGAACAAGATACGGGCACTATGAGTTCTTGGTGATGCCGTTTGGGTTGACAAATGCACCAGCAGCTTTCATGGACCTGATGAATCGTGTTTTTCGGGAGTTCTTGGATAAGTTCGTGGTTGTATTTATTGATGACATCTTAATCTATTCTAAGAGTGAGTTGGAACATGATGAGCATTTGAGGAAGTATTGCAATCTGCAGATAAACCGATTTAATACGCAAAGTTTTCAAAGTGTGAATTTTAGGTACAAGGAAGGTACAATTCTTGGGTCACGTTATCTCGGGCGAAGGTTTCAGTGTGGACCCACAAAAGGTGGAAGCGGTGATGAATTGGGAGAGGTCTTCAAGTGTAAGCCCGGAGGGTGAGAAGTTTCTTGAGTTTAGCCCAGGATATTCTGAGAAGATTCATCTGAGACTTTTTCGTTGATCATTTGCTCCACAGGTATTAAGGATTGACCGGGGAAGGAAGGGTGTACCATTTGTTTGGGCGAAGAGTGTGATGCTGTTTCAATGGTGAAGAGGAGATTGACTCTGGCACGGTGTTGACGCTACCGTCGGGGGAGCAGGGGTATGTGGTGTCTGTGATCTTGTCGGGGGTTAGGTTGTGTATTGATCTTGAGAATGGGAAGAATGATTGCATATCTTCTCGGCCGATTGAAGAATCATGAGAAGAATTATCCTACCCATTACAATTGAAGAATCATATACAACAGTATGAATGCCTTGAGACCGAAAAAAATTGTATCAATCGCCTCCGTTTCGTTCCATAACAATATATATGAGCAAAAACATTAAAAATAAATGCACTTAATGTCGCATATATTAAATGAAATGAAAATAATTTATGTTCATAATTGACAATATTACCCATTATATTTACAATTAATTATCAATTAATATAAATTTTGAATTTAAATATATTCATACATGATTAATGATAATTATTCTGATAATTGACCTCTTAATTTATGAAATAGTACTTACAGTAATTAACTCAAAATTTAAAATTTAAAAGTTATCGTGAAAATATTTTCAAAAATTATCAATTAATGAAAATAATTTTTGAGAAAGAAATATAAATCAAATTTAATACCATTCAAGATATATATTCAATGTCATAATGATAAAATTTATGATTTAACATTTAAAACCAAAATTAATAATTATCAATAAATTTTAAAACCAAAAATAATTACAAAAATACATTCGAGGTTTTCTAAAGCGGACGTCAGAACTTCAACGACAAAAACCGCTGACCTCGACGCCCATCAACGATCTGGCGCCATCGGTGCGTAATGCGACGATGAGCTACGTCGGTGGGCTGGGCATGCAATTCGAACGGACGGCGCCGGGGAGGCGGTTGAGGATTCGGCGACCCGATTTTTGAAATGATGTTTAGTTTTCAGGTTTTTAAAGGATGTGCAACTTTGTAAAAGCATTTGGAGGCTCTAAAAATTCAAAAAATTGGAATTTTCTTGAACATCAACAAATATCATTAAGCAAGGGAGGCATTAGAGTTAGGTGGAGGTTTTTGTGATTACAATGTAGAAAAAACTGTCCCTCTTAAATAACAAGTCCCAAAAATTCCACTCGTTAAGAAATCGGTTTAACTCGTTAACTTAATTAGACCGTTATGAGCCTCACAATTAAATAATGAGTTACTGGTGATTGTTCTTTAATTAACTTAACTAAGTCAATTGAAATACTAACGAGAATCCTTATCAGGCTCTTATCCAGTTACCGTCGATTTAATTCTTAATTGATTAAACTTGCAAGTTAACTTGATTGATGTTCATCGACATATATATTTGACAAATATATAAATATTGAAATACATTTCTGATATCTGAGAATCTCGTTAATTTTATTAAATGAAATATTATTGAATAATAGATTTGTATGTGTGTGGCCGTAGGCTCGGATAATAGTAAGTTGTATAATAATAATAATTGACCAATTACTATTATTATAACGATTAATAGTAGATCATGATAAACTCATGTCCTTAAATTATCATGAGAACCCTTGGCCCCAGTAATATATCGTTAAGATTTCAACGTTTCGATGCATTAGGCCGAGTAAATAAATAAATGAAATGGGTCATATCTAAATACCTCCTTTCCATTCCATAACAATATATATGGGCAAATATTAAAACACAAAAATGCACTTAATGTCATATATATATTAAATGAAATGAGATTAAATGTGGTCATAATTGACTAATTAATTACTTAGATTATTTTACAATTAATTATCAATTAATGTAAATTACAATTGGAAAAATATATTCACACATGATTAATGATAGTTATTACAATTATAGACCACTTAAATCAAGGAATAATTAGTTACAAGTAATTAACTCCGAAATTCAAAATTTAAAATCCTTAGTAGAAAAAATATTTTCAAAAATTATCGATTAATAAAAATAATTATGAAAAGGAAATATAAATCAAATGTATGTCATTCAAGATATATTCAATCATCTTAATGACAAAATTTATGATTTAACATTTAAAACCGAAATTAATAATTACCAATAAATTTTAAAACCAAAAATAATTACATAAAATACATTTAGGGTTTTCTAAAACGGACGACGAACTTCAACGACCAAAACCGCCGGCCTCCGGCCACCCACGATAGACACGCGCCGGCCGGTGCCGTAGTACGGCCGATGATCGTCGAGTTTAGGAGCGTGCAATTCGGCACGGACCCGCCGGAGTTGTCCTTGAAGTTCGGCGACCGATTTTGGTGTTTCGATTTGATTTTCGGATTAATTGCAACTTTGTAAAAAATGATTTGGAGGCTCTAAAAATTCAAAAAATTCTGGGAGTTGACTTAAACATCAACAATATCATTATTGAACCGTCCAAGTGGAATTTCTCAAAAACACTTCTAGTTTTTGATTAAACTAAAATCAGAGAAATTCAATGAATTTTTTTGGAGTACTTCAAAATTAAATTATGGAAAAAAATTTATTATGAACCTCATAGTTTCAAAACTCACAGATTTAATTTCGTAATTATTTGAAATTTTAAAACTCTACAGCAAATAAAGAAAATGATTACACCTGCATGTAAAATACAAATTAATCAATTTTTAATCCTTTCAATTCATGAAATAATTAATAAATATCAAATCATAAAAAAAAAAATACATTGAAATGATGATTCGAACGTGTAAAATATATATAAAATGGGTTGATTTTTTCATATTATATAATGCATCAAATTGAATATATAAATCATGAAAATAATCAAATTAACTAATAACTATGTCAACAATAAAATCAAATTGATAAAATACATCGAGCTTGAGTAGGCTCGAGACCACTATTAGAATCTAGTATGAATTTCATTTTAGATACAATACCAAATTCATACATTAGGATCCTCAAATGATATATAAATTAATCTAAAAACACATAAATTACAATTATGAGTAAAGACACGAGAGATGCCCGGTAGTCTATCTCGAATCTTTCTGACCCTCGTTTGAATTCGATAGATTGAGCACTTCAAATGTAGTCTTACTCTGGTTGGTCAGCAGGAGGTTGAATCACATATTTGTGTTCATTAGAACATGGAATTGATTGGATAAACGTCAAAGAAGAATACTGGATACCACTTGAATATTTCGGCCATATGGAGGAGGAGGAGGAGGCTAGGTTTTGTTTTTCATTTCATGAAAAACTTATGATGAAAACCTAATAAGCTTAGCTTATATAGGTCAAACCTAAAAGCCCAACCGAATATAAGCAATGGCTTACGACAAATTTAGTTAAACTTAGATTAAGTAAAATCAAACACTAACAAGTTGTTAATAGTAACTATGAGTTACTAGCAGCTCAACTAACTATCAATTAATTCAATTATTTAATTAATTAATTCGGGGTTCTCAATTTATATTTTACATTATCAATGTAAAATTCCCAGTGAGAATATTAGATTGGAGATTACAATCGACTCGATTTAGCAAATGTAGTTTAATTTCATACATGAAATATAATCCAACGTCCTTGTATGTGTGGCTGACCTTCTAGAGCTAAAATAATAGTAGGATTGTATAATAATAATAGTTGACCAATTATTATTATAACTTGATTAATGAGTAAGATCTAGCAATTCTTTCATAACCCTTAAATTATCATGAGGAGCCAAACTATTAATATGCAATTACTAAACGTGAACTAAGTTACAGTAATCGCGTTAACCAACGGTAATGGGTGTCTGCTTGATTGTCGCAGCGGGCATAATAAAGGAATGAATTTTCATTGATTTCCAACATATTTGGCATCGGCAAAGTGGGATTTTTCAATGCGAATGGGTCTAAATCATATATGTTTTCTCCGTCCCGTCTTGTGATACTTCAAATCTTGGTGGAGTCTCGAGGGGGCAGCATTGCTGTTGTGGATCGAGTCTTCACTAGTAAGATATTATCACGTGACCTTGGCATCTATCCGTGGAACATGTTTCTATTCCTATCGCGGGGAGCCCAGGCTTTCAGAGGGTTACGACTCCCGCCTTGGTTAAAGCCTTGAATTATAATGCGAGGACTGATGTAACTGTAACTGTCGAGATGCCCAGCGGCAATATGCGAAATGGTAGGATGTTTATAGGCGATCCTGCGTCTACCCGGCGATATTTATTCGACTTCGAACATATGGCGACACATAGAGTGGTTTATTATGATACCGTCTTCTTGTCAGCAGTGCTTAAATGAAATGAATGTGGCCAGTGAAAGTTTGAAGCTTCGTTGAAGCCAGGCGGTACCGCCCAGATGTACAGCAGTAGTTGAGTCTTCGTCGACTTATTTACATCGTGGCATCCTTCATAGTCCTCGTCGTCTGGGCCCATGCTTTCGAGATGAGCTTGCTCCCAAAAATCTTAGTCACTTTGATCTCAGCGGGTTGGCTGACGATGAGGGTGACATGGTTGGAAGAAACCTTATCTTCTTCCAGGGTTATTGCCCCCTTTTGATAGAATTTTGATTATCTATGACACTTGCAAAGGTTGGGCTCAGTGCTTTGATTGCCTCCCTCGGAGTCTCTTTGACTCACGGGAGTTCTATGAGCTTGCTTTCATCAATTCGTGAAACATTACATTGATGTCGGAATAGAGGAAGGGATATTCTTCTCTGGATCTCCTTAAAAGCGTAAGCGCTCGATCGTTCCTTCCAAGGTCGAGCCCGCCCTCGACCTTCTTAGTTTTGAAGGTGAACTTTGTTGTTTTTAGAAGGCTAGCGTGTGCTGCTATTTTCAAGTTTGGAGGTTTCTTCGGCCTCTTGGGATCGTATTTGGCCTTCGAATGAGAGGTTGTAGGAATAGATGGAGCGTCCTTTGAACTGCGGCGATGATGAGCTCAATATCGTGAGCTCTTGTTGCCCATTGCTTTCGAAGTGCAGACGATATTCACTGCATAATGTATTGCAGGTCTCAATCATTACCCCTTATGAGCTGCGAAACACATGTTGATGGTTGATGGTTGATGACTGCGAGAAATTGGTCATCGGAGAAAGGATGAGTAATGAGAAATTGGTCAGAAAAGTACTAAGAACTCTTTCCAAAAGGTTTGCTCACAAGGTCATAACTATTGAGGAAGCTCAGGATTTAACTACCATGAGATTCGATGAATTAACAGGGAATCTCACCATATTTAAGATGATGTTTTAATCTTCTAAGTCAAACAAGAAGATGGGGATAGCCTTACAGGCCAGTTGTGAAGACAAAGGGGAAGAAGATCTTGCTAAGACTATGAGCCTCCTTGCAAAAAATTTCAACAAAACCACAGGCGTTTCAACAAGAAGCCACGATACGGAGGAAGCTTGATCTGCGGGAAATGACAAGTGGATTGAAAAGAGATGGAAGAACTCAAATTTTGGAGGATCAAACAACGGTTTTAATCAACAAACAAAGGAAAGAGGATACATTGTAGAGAGTGTGAAGGCTTTGCACATATACATGTGGAATGTCCCAATTATGTTAAGAAGCAATATGTAGAATAATCCAATGGATTCATTGATCTTTGTTCGAGAAGATGTATATGTAGAATAACCCAATGGATTCATTGTCACTCTGAGGAACATGCCTACATGGAGTTCTAGTTGTGAAGCAATCCAAATGCTACTACCATCACATTAGGTAAGATCGAAAAAAAGAGGAGGGTGACAACAAAAGTCGGAAACTTTGCTGGCACTGGCGGCTAGGAACTCCCATAAATTGCAACAATCCAACTGTCATTGATCATTCGATTGACAACATCAATGATGATGAAGAAGATCTTACAAAGGAGGAGCTGATGGCTAACTATCAAATGTTGTTCATGAAATGGTCCAAACTAACCCAGGCATTAACTACAGAAGAAAAAGAACATGATATCTTTGTGTCAAAGAATCAGGAGCTGATGAAGCAAGTCGAAAAAGAACAAAATTCGAAATTCTGATGCGGAAGAAAAGATTCAGGAAATTATCAAAGGCATCAAGATGATGAATTCAAGCACTAATATACTTGATGAGATACTATTGCAAGGAAAGAAGTACTGCGTATCACTGGAATTGGGTTCTACGGAAAGTAGGGAAGGTGATATCATGACAAACCTTGAGAAAATGGGTGAATTGCTGGAACTAAGCATAATCATAACTCCGAAAGGAAGTATAATTGGAGGTGTTACCTCTATCGAAAGAAAGGACACATATCTCCATATTGCTACAAAATCTATGGAAAAGGATGAAGCAAATACTACTAGCCCAAATTATAGTGGGTAAAGAAGGATTCTGTAGGGAGCTATGTGGTTTTTACTTCATTAAAAGCAATAGCCTGGACAGGTTGGTATTTTGATAGTGGATGATCAAGACACATGACTATATGAAGTTCTATTTGTCAAAATTGAAAATTAGGGAGATATATTATTTTTGGTGGAGGAGAGAAAGGTACAATCATTGGAAAATTTGTGATAATTGAATGAAGGTTGGGTGAGTAGGAAGCTGATAATGAGTAGAGCCAATGACTAACTCATTATGGAGAGGAAAAGCAGATCTCACGATAATTATTATATCTGGACTCCACAGAAATGCTTTGCACATCAAAACTCAAGAGATGTAGAACCATGAGTGCAAGCAGTGGCACCAATTATAGAAACATCCAGTGATAGCGAGGAGGCATGCATTAGTTTACAAATCTTGTTGTCAAAAGAAACCACACGTAGATGTCGAGTAGGCAAAGAAGACCAAAGTATCCTGACTATTATAACGGGTGACTGCGCCCAAAGTGTTAAAACTTCTTCATATGGACTTAATGGGACCAATGCAAGTCGAGAGTGTAGCAGGAAAGAACTATGTGTATGTCTGTGTGGATAATTTCTCAAGATACACATGGATAGAATTCATCGAAAGTGGGATACATTTGAAGTGTTCAAACGTTAGCTCTTGAGTTGGAGAGAAAGTTGACATTATCACCATCGGATAACAAGGAAAGAATTTGAGAACTCCAGATTCATGAGTTACTACTTATGAAGAAGGCATCAAACATGAGTCTTTCGGCGCTATCGCTTTGTAGCAATGGCATTGTTGAAAGAAATAACATGACAACGAGATGGCTCGTGTTATGAATCCATTGGGTTATTCTACATATACATCACTTCTCGATCGGCATCAATGAATCCATTGGGTTATACATATACTTCTTGAACAATGCCATTTAGAAAGCACTCTTGTTAATACATTATGGTTGAACTTTAATAAATAGCCCGAGCTAGAAGCGATCGGTGGCTTGATCTTTAAGGAGGTGCAAAAATTCTCCTCAAAGTCAATTCCCTCAGTCTGAGTATACCCTTATGCAACCAATCTTACCTTATTTCTAGTGACATTCCCAAGCTCATCGGTTGTTCTTGAATATTCACTTTGTTCAATCACATTCTTGGTGTTTAATTCGAGAGCACCAGCTCCCATGTCATTTTCTCGAATTTCACTAACTTTCTGCGTATGGCATTGATCCGATGTTCATCAAGCGGACGACCCTTAAATCTTGGTTCTTCATGATGGCTGAAACATGTTTATCCAAATGAACCCAATCATCTCTCTATGGTCGAATCTATCGCTTCTTTGCGTAATTAAAACTTTCTCAAATGACGATGATGTTGATAGTAGGGCCGATTCTTCATCTGATTCTTTGGTTCAATTCGTATCATTGATTGATGGATTGATGAGTGGGTTCGTGTTTACAATACGACAGTTTGTCAGTCTCAGTTGGAAGGACATCGGGTTTATCTTCATCATCTGCAAGGGTTTCTGCATCTATTACCTTGACATTGATTGACTCCATAATTACTGATGCGTTCTTTTATACTCGAGGATCTATTGTTTTACGGAATAGCCAGGAAAAATCCCTAAATCCAACCTTGATGTCAAATTTTTGCTTTCGCTCTCTATCAACCAGAATGTAACAGATGCTACCAAAAATATGAAAATATTATACATTTCTCTTTCTCTCCCTCCATATTTCATATGATGTGGTGTTTGTACACAGTGCAATGATTTTGCTATGAATATGATGACATGTTGTGTTGATAGTTTACGCCCAAAACTTCACAGGTATTTTCTTTGCATGTAACATAACACGAGCCATCTCTTGAAGTGTCATGTTCTTTCTTTCAACAATGCCATTGTGTTGAATGCAGACTATGTGTACAAACTCAAAAAGGCATTAGCGTGGTTTGAAGCAAACCTGAAATTTTGACAATCTTTCTTCTAAAGAATGGGTATACCAGAGGAGGTGTGGACAATACATTGTTCATCAAGAAAGACAGGGATCAGCTAATGGTGGCTCAGATTTATGTTGATGATATAGTATTTGGTGGTGTGTTTAACCAACTGGTAAAACGAGTTTGTGCAACAGATGAAAGTTGAGTTTGACATGAGCATGGTAGGTGAGCTCAAATATTTCTTAGGGTTTCAGATAAATCAGATGGAAGATAGCATATTCATTTCACAAGCCAAATATGCCAAAAGCATGGTGAAAAAGTTTGGATTGGAGACTTCCAAGTCAAGAAGAATCATTGCAACACAGCTAATGAAGGTAACCAAAAGGCGAAGATGGAAAGCAATAGACATTAAGCGAGTATAGAAGCATGATTGGGAGCTTACTACACTAGCTATGGCAGACGACATAGCTACGTTATGTGTTGGAGTATGTGCAAGATACCAAGCTGACCCTAAAGAGAGCCACTTGAATCTTGTTAAAAGGATCATAAAGTACATCCAAGGTACATACAATCATGTTTTATTATATACCTTTGACACTAATAGCTCCTTTGTTGGATATTGTGATGTTGACTGGACAGGAAATACTGAGGATAGATAGAGCACATCTGGAGGTTGTTTCTTTTTAGGGAATAATAATGTATATTGGTTCAGCAAAAAGTAGAATTTTATATCTCTCTCAACAGTTGAAGCCAAATACATAGCTGTTGAAGTAGTTGCACTCAGTTATTATGGATGAAACAAATGCTAGAAGAATATGGTGTCAAACCAGGTGTTATGACACTCTATTGTGACAACATGAGTGCCATCGGTATCTCAAAATCAAATGTAAACATAAGCAGAACCAAATCTACATTGACATAAAGGCATTATTTTTATTAGAGAATTGGTTGAAGACAAAGTTATCAAATTGGAGCATGTGATCAGCGAAAAATAATTGTAAAATATCTTTTACCAAAAGGCACGGATGTGAATCAATTTGAATACTTAAGGACTCCCTTAGGGGTGTGATGGATAAATATCAATTACTGCTTGTTATAGCACTGTGGAGCCAAGTGTTACATAACAATTAGATGGCAGAGATAGCTCACCGATTATTTTAAGGAAATAGCGGTTATCAAGGAGATAGCATACATGCTGATGAAACACAGTGTGAAAGGAGTTTTTCTCTGCTTAGCATATATTCTCAACCTCTTCGCTCCAGTCCATTGGCGATTAAACAGCAACCCGCTTCACATTCAAACAATTACTTTCATAGCAATTATCCCCCAAATTCTCACCCAATTTCTTCTGATTTCGAAAGAAAAAAAAAACATTCCTCTCACGAAGCAATAGTGAAAACACGTAGTGGCATACAGTACAAGCGAAGGCAAAAGCTAATTGAGACTCTCAACAACCTCCTTTTGTTGGAGTAAATGAAAAAGGAGAACTTGTACCTCTATAATCCATTCCACCTCAAAATACTAGACATGAAGAGACTCCTGCAAATAAATCTCCCATCTGCTCTCTAGTGGAAAGATAATGTATTTCCAGCGAACAAAAACCAAAACCAAGGATGAAATTCGATAGGCCAGTCTTTGAGGCGCAAGATCACATGCGAGTCCATCCAATTGTGGATAACAGGTAAGACTCAAAACCTTAGTTTTGAGTCGGTAGAAAAGGTAGTATGCTTGAGACCACATTGAAATGTATCGAGGTAATAGAATTGTAAAGGAGAATGTTGAGAATAAGTTTGCTGATACTTAAATTTCTGATGTTGAGAATGTGTGTGGAGAGGATGTGGATGTTACTGAGAAAGTGTTAGGAGAGGGTAATGATGTCAATCAGTGTCAGGGCCCGATTCGGATGAGACTGGCCTTCTCTCTACAAAGACCTAAAGCTAGCTCTATTGATCCTTTAGGCGAAGTGGGTGGGATGAGATTGTTGAGTCGAGTGATGTAAGAGGAGGTAGGATAAAAAGAAGTTGAGAAAACAGGGTGTTCCTATTAGGCATGTAAAGAAGGATTCGCCTGATGTGAATTCATCTGTTGAGGAGGTTGCTGTTGATTCTCCTATGGAGGAGGAGGAGGAGGATGATATAGTGATGGTGTCTTATACCACTAGTAAGAGTATGAGAAGGAAAAGATGATGTTGCAGGTCTTGGAAAGAAAAAGAGGCTGCCCAGGTGTAGGGGAGTGAATGAAGAGAACCCTAATGAAAGGGAGGTGAGGAAGGTGGTTGATGTGGAGGAGCTAGAAAATTGAGAAGAGCAGAACATCAGAAAGGGAAGGCAAAGGCCAAGAGGCCTAGCTGACGATCAAGTAATAGGGATACGATACAGAAAGAAAAGGGATGGTCATCTTAGAACCTTAGAGTCCTGCAAGAGGAGACAAGTTTGTAGTTGATGATGTTGCAGAGTGTGATGAAGAGGTTGCTGCTAAGATTCTCAGAGAAAGGTTCAAGGGCAAACTAAAGGTCAATCACAATCGGAATAGATTCACGAATAGGAGAATTGCCAAAGAAGTGGATGATGTTCCCACTGAATGGGTAGATTTCTGTTCTGAAGAGCATGAGGCTCGATGGAAGTTTGTGTGTGCTGAGGAATACGCGCGAGGAGAGGTTACTGCTCACGAGATCACATAACAATCAGACCTATATTGACATCCTTGAATCATGTTGATGGCGACAACATGTATGAAGTGGGCACCGTTGGCCATAATTAATTGGATTAGGGAGTTTGTGTGCAATTTATGCAGAGATTTCGATCCTGCCCGACTCAAATGTTTAATAAAGTCAAGCTGCGATGATATGTATTCAGATTCAGCCTTACATTGATCAACAAGCACTATAGAATGAAGAATGAGGGAATCAAAGAAGTAACTCTGAAGCTAGGGGATATTATATCATAGTTGATTGGGAAAGCACTCACAACTTGGCCTAGCAAAGGGCAACTACAGGCCTCCAATATGAGTTTGAAATATGTTGTGCTTTACAAGGTTTCCATTGCTAACCTTGTGCCTACCTCGAACAACACCAATGTGAGTCAACCCTTGGGTAGGATATTGTATCTGATGCGGGTAGCACAACAGTTGAACATAGGCAAGGTCATCTTTGATCAGATTGTAGATCACTCTAGAACTGGTGCCAAGCTGAAGCCAATTGGATTCCCAGTCTTATCTGCAGTATGCTCATCACCCAACATCCCACTATATTGAAGAAAGAAGATGGTCTTGGGGAGGATGCGAAGTCACTAACCATGAGTGACAAGTTGATGAAAGGGAAGCATGTCATAGATGTGAAGTTGAATCCAGCTAATCAAACTAAGGTTGTAACTGAAGGAGAAGTTGTAGATATGCTGATCAAGGCCTATGAAGAGGAACAACTAAGGCTAGAAGCTGAGATTCAAGCCAAAAAAGTCAGAGTGTCAGAATTACAAGCCAGGATCCAGGCTCTAAAGGCAACTGTCCCTCCAACTGTCAATGACTCTGCAAATAGCTCCATTGTCATTCTTGATGAACCTAATCATGTTGCTGACTTTTAAGTCTCAAGTGTAATTCTCTTTGGGTCTATTTTTAAGACAAATAGGGGGAGTATGTGTGTATTTGAGCCCCTGTATTTGTTCTGGATAATTTTCTTTTTATATTTTTGGTTTTGTGTGTGATCAACTACTGCTGAAAGTTGGTCTGACTGTTGATATCAACTAATATTTTCTGTTTGTGTGTTGTTTTAACACTTGTACTCTACCTCTGAGCAGTTTTGAGAGCTTTGGAGATTTGTCATGAAAAACTTATCCAAATGGGGAGTTTGTTGGTGCGTATATTGTTGGATCAAGTTTTTTTGAAGAGACGTGCTGTGATAACAGTTGGCATTTGACTGTTGACAAGAGTAGTCATTCATTTTCTACGACCAAGTGTTAAAATAGTAGGGCTTCTTGATGTCTCACTTGCAAGGTTTGTTTCGAAGATTTGCGCTTATGAAGATCTTGGTCATTTGTTGAAGATCTCGAAAAGATATTCCTTGAAGATCAAGTTGTTAGGATTTGACAAGTGTTGGAGTCGGTTGGGACTCTTGTGTATATGGAAAGGTTTTTGGCACTGGGAGAGTGTCAACGTGAAGGATAGGAGATAGGGGGAGCCTAGTTTCAGAAGCTAGATTGGAGTATAGTAGGGCGAAGGAGAATACGGAGTATTCGTGTGAGACCTTGCTTGTAATTTCTTCTTCATCATAGTGAAAACCTTCACTGGGCAAGGTATCCCCTACTACGTACTAATTGACACCGAACTGGATTACCACGTTGTGTATTTTTTACTTTACTATTTTGAGAATTTTGTTTATAGTATTGTCGTTGTTGTTATTGACTATTGATTCACAACTGATTGCCTAGAGAATAGTTTACTTTTACAGTATAGGTAATATTTATATTAATCTTCTATCAAGGATAAGTGAAACTAGTGTAATAAAACCACGCAAACAAAATAAAGTGACAGTTTAGCATCATTGGAGATTTAGAGGGCATGTAAACAATCATTTTGAAATTTATTGAAATAGTACATCCATCATGAGTTGTTAATCAAAAGTAATAAATTTTTGGATCTTAATTATTGACAAATGCAATTTTGTTTTGAATAGAAATTATTATATGTATCAATATAGTAATGTAGATTGAAAATCTTATTTTTGATATATTTTCACAAGATACTCACTCGTCATAATTACTTTAGTATGTAGTCGAAATTTGGAAAATGCTTTTTAACTAGAAAGAACTATTTTTTTTTTTGAAAAAAAAAAAACCTTGCATAGATCCATGTGTGCTGGGAAAAGCCGAACGGCATAATCAATAAATTAAAACCTTCGTAGAAATTTTTAATAATAATAGTAGTAGTTCTTATATTTATTTTATTTTTCAACTATTAATCTATTATGTCGTCCCTTCAGTTTTGACCCGAGCTTTCATTCTCATCGGCCGGTCGATGTGAAAGCAGGAAATTTTATATAGGAGATAGAAAGTAATTAATATTATATAAATGAAGGAAAATATACAAAAATTTAAATAAGATAAAAAACTTAATTTTTAAATAAATAAATGATAAAATATTATTTTTTAATAGTAAAATATCATTATTAAAATTTTAGGAGGACCACTGCTCCATATTTCCTAATTTCTTCACTGGACTGATCTATTCATTTATACCTCCTCGAGTTATATTGCTGACAGATATAGCTATAATCTTAATTCAAACATGGAAACTTGATCTTTAAATTATTGTATTCTCAGTGATATTTTTTGTGGAACAAAGATTTGATTAGGGAACAAAATCAGACCACATGTAATGCAGATAAAATATTATTCGACTACACAAACATTGATAGGTGAAAATAACGGACACTACTTGGAAAGCTTAAACACCTACCCTAATCTAGCTAGATGCTCAAAATGTACCAAGTTGTGTACTTGTACATATACTATACATATGTTCTCCTGAAAGCATAAGATTATATTCTCAAACAGCTGCGAAGTGCACAAGTACAACACCGCTGGATAATTAATAGATCAATTCACTATTAGAAAAATGAATATCAATGACAAAAATTTATATTAATGTGACATTTATTATTGGTAAAATCAGCTGATATTACAGTGATCTTGATTAACGTTAGTATTTATTTTTTTAATTATACCCTTGTCATTAATAATATTGACAAAAAAATTCAACATTAAAAATAGAATTCATTCAAAGCATGTTAATGATATATTAATCCTTAATTGTCACTGATTTGTGATAGATCAATATCAAAATTAAATATTCCGTTACAAATGCTCATTTTCTGATAGTGCGCAAGCTAAGTTATCAATGATGTATATATGCTTACAGAATTCTTAATTACTCCGTAGCATATATATTCCATTAGTAAAATTGCATAGTACCAAAGATCAGTTCGTCTCTCCGAACGAAACAATAGTACGCAAATAGCACCAACTGTACTCCTACAGTTTTAAAAAATACTGAGGTAATTATCCAAGTGGTCCCGATAATAAAGAATCAATTGTAGTTTGATTCCCAAAGTGACGATGTGTAAATGATTCTCATAAATATGTATGGGTATTGCGTAAATGGTCGCCAATTAACTCTTAGCCAAATGTTAACAGAAAAAGCTGATCTATTTTGGGTGAAAATGTAATTTAAAGAATATTTTGAGGGAAAAATAAGTCGGAAAAATAGGCTTAATCAGAAAAACTAATTTGACTTAATCAATAATTTCAATTATGAAATAGCTTATGTTTTTTCCCAAAATATTATCTAAATTAGCAATTTTGACCCAAAAAATTTACCTATTTTTTAGATTTAACGTTTAACGGTGTTAATTTAAGGCATTTCTTCTGAAATGAGACAAAACTAGGGGATAAGATTTCATCATCTTGAATTCTGAGGGCCGGCTATATTTGTGCAATTCTTGGGACCATTTCGATCATTACCTCAAAATACTAATGTTGACTATTTAAATCTTGATAAAATAGTTTTATATACATTGTACAATATCAAAGATAATTATACTAAATATATTAATTGTATTCATAATTACTTGAGGAACTAAGGGGCATGGAAAGTCGTTGCGCCCCCTAATTTTTTGAAAAGAACTTAATTTTATTAAATATTTTTACAAAAACTATAGTTATTCTTTTAAAAATTATATTGTTCGCCCTCCCTAAATTTTTATATTTTTCCTTATAAGTATGGTATCAAATAATAATCCATCACCCCAAACTACAATTATTCCTAATGCACATTAATATTAACATGGTTGTGTTGATTTAAAACCAATGTTATGTCTCACTTAGAGCATGTACATCATCTTTTCTAAAATTATTCTAAAATTCACTAATGACTTCTTTTCATATTTTTAGGGGTTGTTTTTTTTATCTATATTCTTTAGTAGATTTCTTATTATTCGTTTCACTATTGAAAACATAATATGGAGAGTTTAAATTTAGGAGGTGAAGAATGTGTGTGACTAATTTTATAGGGGTAACTTATTTTAGGAGAAGCTGGCGTCGTTTTTTTAAGACATTGATTTTTACTTAGTATTTGGTTTAGAAGGGGTGATGTAGATCTTTCTTAAAGAGCCAACCAAAGTTTATATATTCTAACCATAAAAAATCAAAGTAAACAATATTTTTTAAGTGAAGAGAATATATATTAATGCATAATGATCAAAAGTTAAAATAAATACATAATTATACGAAGTTAAAGGTGAGTTCAGATTTGATTTTGATTCAGTTCTGCCCTCACAAGCAGGCAAAAAACATTAATGTAATCTCGAGTCTTTTCATTTATGTGAGATTGTGAGGCGATATATTTGAGCTCGCTCACCCGTTGATGAGAAAATCATTCACAACTTCAATGGATCTTTAACGAGTTAAGATGGATGTCCGGACTCAGGAGCATGGATCTTAGTGATCAACGACCCATGATGAAGCAATCAAGCTCGTCAATGTTAATAGCAAATCTATCGATAGTGAATCTTTATCAAATATGTTTATGGTAGTTTGTCTATTGTTTTCTATTATGTCAAAAGACTACATTGTATCAATTTTTCTAATTAAGAGACATGTTAAACATAAAAAATATATATTTATTTATATTAAATATTTTTCTTAATTATTATCTTAACAATTCAATCAATGGACAAAGAGTTTCATACAATCTTACAACCGTGGATGTGATAAGCCTTAGCAAACTGGTATTGGTCTTGACCAAAGGCCCAATGCCATATCTAGGGTGTCTAACGGACGGGTCGATCCGGACGGTTCGTTAATTCGGTTCGCGTCTAGTCTAGGCCCATAAGGCCACGAGCGCCCTCACGATCCGTTAATGAGTGGGACGTATAAGGAACGTAACAACACCTTACTAGGTCGATGCATACGAGTTAGAATCGTCAAATCACGGACACTAGAGTCACCAAATAGATGGATGACTCAGTTCAAAATAGCGTGTCACTTGTGAAACCAATAAAAACAGATACATCGGAAAAGAATAGTTTTTAAGAAAAATAATTAAATACATTAGTATTTCTTAACCACAGCAATATGACAACCTTGTAATCTCCATTGTACAAAATATCAACAACAATCTGATGCGAAAATTCGAAATAACAACATAGAAATCAGGACTACAATAAAAAACAACAGGCGTGAGGATCTGCGGCAGTGGCTACTTTAGGCCACAAAGGCCACACGAACACGGCAGCTCCCAACGGTGAAGCGCGCTGTCAACGACACAAATGAAATGCGAATAAGTTGTAAAATACGAAGAACTGCGAACACATATCTCAAGTGGAAATTTATTCACGCCCACACATAGCATAATATAAAGTGTTAAAATTGTATAATTTAATAGATATGGCGGCTTATACTATTCAACTCAACCATAATAAAAGAAAATATAGTTAGCGAGTTCATTATAAATGCTTGCATCGTAAAGGTATATCAAAACCGACATTACTATGATCATAGAATTCATAGGTCATCAAACTAAACATGCACATTCTGTCTGAGAACATCCAAACGATGATAAATTCATAGTAATGTGGGTTTGATTTGGTGACTCGAGTCGCAGTGAATGACTTTTGGAAGGCCGTGGATGTCGAGCAGGCCAGTGGGAGCGCTTTGGGAGGTCGAGGTCGTGGGTTGGAGTTCTCGGGGGGAACATAGAAGGTACGGCCAGTGGGTGATGGTAGAGGCTAGATTAATCTGGGTTACTCGGCGGAGGCGGATACTCAGAGTTGTGACATGTACGCTTGTTATTATGTGATTTTGAGGTTAAGGGTCTTTTTAGTGCAGACTACTCACTCCTTTATTTGAGTCTTGTTGATGTTTTACCTTTATGTCGAGTCTTTACTTATTTCCACTTATTATCGCATAACACAGGTAGGGAGGTTAGTTGAGGTTAAGTATGTCTAGAGATTTTCCACGAGTGTGAATAATCGGTTGCTAGTTATAGACCCTCTTTCCGTTTTGAGTTAATAGACTTTGATCTTATCTTTGGTATAAAACTGGCAACAGGCGTCAGCCAAGATTGACTTCCACGAAAGGATCATCTTTCTTGATCGGGTGAACAAGATAATCCGTTTGAGGGGAATTAGGAAGATTCTACCATCGAGTTTCATTTCAGCACTTGAGGCCAGGAAGTTGATGAAGAAAGGTTGTGTTGGGTTTCTAGGGTATGTGGTCGACTTAGAGAGAGAGGAGAGCAGATTGGAGGATGTTCGTGTTGTCCGTGAGTATGTTGATGTTTCACGAGGATCACCCGGGTTCTGCCGGCCCGAGGGAGGTGGGATTTTTTATTGAAAGCGGTTCAGTGCAGCGATTTCTATTGCACCGTACAGAATGGCTCACGCGAGTTGAGAGAGGGTTGAAGACTCCAGGTTACAGGAGCTGCTTGACCGGGGTTCTACCATCGGACCGGCGTTTTCCGTGGGGTGCACCCGACTCTGTTGTTTGTGAAGAAGAAGGATGAATGCCGTTGAGGTTTGTGTATAGTACAAGCGGTGAATAGGTGACTATCAAGAACCATTATCCATTCTTAGAGGATAGATGATCTATTTGACCGGTGAGGGATGCGAGGTGTTTCGAACATTGATTTCGGTTATGCGGAGTTGAGGATCAAGGGTGACATTCCAAAATCATCCTTCGATCGATATGGGCACTTCTGAGTTTATGGTGATGATGTCGTTTTGGGTTGACTAATGCCAGCTGACATTCGTGGATTTGGTGTCAGCGGGTATTTCGGGTTCTTGGATAAGTTCGTGATTGTGTTCATTGATGATATTCTGATACAGTCGGTGGCGGAGGCAAGAGCAGGGGTTTTTGACCGAGGTATTGAGGCAGCCTTGAGGTTGTGCATGAGTACTGATGTGAATTACGGTTGGCGAAGGTGCAGGTCTCGAGGGCATGTTGTATCGGTGGCGGTATTTGTGTGTGGATCCTCCACCGAGGTCAAGGTTGTGAATAACTAGGAGCGACCCACGAGTCGGCGGGGGTAGGAGTTTCTTGGGTTTTGGCTTGGGCATTACGGGGAGGTTTCAGGGGCTTCTCGTTAATTGCGATCGATGGGATGATCCGGGGAAAGGTGTTCCTTTTATTTGGGATGAGGATTGTGAGAGCCGTTTGAGAGTTGAAAGCCGAAACTAACTCTTGCACATTTTGGCTCTACCATCCGGGTCTGAGGCGTTGCCGATATTCAGCGTCATGCTGAGGGAGGTTGGGTTGTGTGTTGATGCAGAATGGGAGAGTGATTGCTTATGCTTCTCGACAGGTGAGGAACCATGAGAGAAATTACCCGACCCATGATCTTGAGTTGGCGATTGTCTTTGTCTTTGAGAGTTGTGGAGGCATTACTTGTAGGGTTGAATGCCGATTTTCACAATCATAAAAGTACGAGGTACCTCCCGACCACGGAGACTGAATTTGAGGCAGAGGAGGTGGATGGATTTTATCGGTGAGCTTCTGATGTGACTTCTCGAGTATCACGGGGGAAGAGGCGAATGTAGTAGCAGAGATGCTTTCGAGGTCGAAAGGGGAAGCGAAAGATCAGGTAGAGAATGAGCGATTTGGAGTTGATCTTGGGGTTGGTAGCGATGGTGAGTTGTTGGCTCATGTGAAGGTTCGACCTGTACTCTTTGATCGAATCTTGGAGCTTCAGCAAAAAGATGAGAAATTACAGGATATCATTAAAGAAGTGAAGAGTGGAGGTAGATCGGATTTCGTGGTTGATGATAGTGGAGCTTTGAGGATGAATGGTAGGTTGTTCGTGCCATTATTAGGGAGTTGAAAGAAGAAAAATTCTTGATGAGGCTCATAATTCTCATATAGTATGCATCGGGTATACGAAGATGTATCGGGACTTGAGGAGTTGGTTTATTGGTGGCCGGGATGAGATGGGAACATCGCACGATTTCTTATTCGGACTTCCAGTTATGAGGCGGAGGCGTAACGACCCGCCTCAGTGTCTCCCGAGGTTAGTCGTTATCAACCTGTATATCTGAGTCACCATACGATGGTTGACACAAAAAATCACCTATTTGATAACCAATAAAACCTGATAGTTTGATAAAAGTGAAATAGTTCTAAAATTCAAAATATTTTAATATGGAGTTTAACCATCGTGGCATCACCTAATCCAAAACCAAGTGTAAAAACTCCATTACATGCAAGTCTGAAAATACTCCACAAATAGTTTACAATTTTCAATACCCAAAATAAAATCTGGCAGGTACATCAAAAAAATAATAGAAAAAGATATTTAGGATCCACAGCCACCCGTCCTACTCACTAAGTAAAGTCAATGGACACTCACGAACTACCTTCTCAAATGCACAGCCGATACGGAGGTGGAAGAGTAAACTTCGGCAAACTTAGTAGCAGGCGGTAACTTATCTACGTCCGAATAAGTACACAATAAAAGATATAGACGTAGCGATAAAGTATATATATGTACGTAAAAAGAATATATCAATTATCCATAGCATCCTGCTTAAAAAATAATCATCGTCAACATACATACATTTTAGAGGACTCAACACGTTAACCAGCGTGTTATACCCGGAGATACCGTATCCACGTAATCAAAGCGGTAAAAAACGGCATAAATTCTCGGCATGGCGTTTATACCGCTAACAACAATATAATAAACTTACGAAATAAAACCATAACAATATCACATATCCCGTCCTTTTCAGCGGGCCTCACCCTTGAACACCATAACCATACATCCTTTTCAGCGGGTTCATCCTTGAGCGCCCAGCATCCTTAAATATCCTTTTCGGCGGGCTTCGCCCACTTGAACTTGCATCATCCCAAACATGCTCAACTCTCAAACATTTCCTGATTCAAACATACTCAAACATGTCAGCTTTGACATACACAACTCAAACAATTATCACATGACTTCCCAACAAATCTAAGATAGAACAACCATTACCTTAATCAGCTGCCAATAATCTCGATATAGCCCGTAATAATACTTTCGATACAACAATTTCATATAGAGACCTACTACCAGCCAATGTATCTAACTTTTAACCACCATACAACTTTCGACATTTCACAATTTCACAGCTATGCTCCTGGATAAGTTAAATAGCAGGATACATAGTCCTGATCAATTTACCATATACTTAAAACTCAAACATAAATAATAATGTATCAAATGAGTGATAAATCTACCTTTAGCTGGTACGCTGGCGCCCGTGTCAATCGATCCATGGCTTTCCAGCGTTCAGTCTAGCAGAACACCGAGAAATACAATTCTTACAAATTTGTTATAAATTATCTTTTAGCAACTTTTAATACCCATTAGTCCCTTTAAGTGAAATATTATTAGTTAAACTTCAACGATAAACTAAGCGACAAAGTTCAACTAAATCCTAAATCTTAAACTTTTCGGCCTGTAACGAATACTAACATACTTGATTAAACAATTCGAGATTATTAGCTTTTCAACTAATTAGACCCGTTACTAACAACCTACAATCCCAAAAACCCAACTACTACTCAAAACTAATAAAAACTAATTTCATCATAAACTCGTCAATGACTTTTAAACCCTGATTCGCACAAGCAACTATAATAAACGTCTAAAAATATAATTATATCATTCTAACACGTTTAAACCAAGTCCAGACAACCAGTCAGCAAAAGTCAACCCAACTTTTCCCAACACTTTTCTACCTAAAATGGAATTATTATAATCTCATATTATAATTTAGAGCTAGAAAATAATTACATTCGATAATAACCCCAGTCAATCGAAACTAAAATTCCAAAAAGTCACGTCCACTAAACGTCGAAATTTCGCATCAAGCGAATAATTTCAACTCAAGAACAACTAATTTGAAGCCCAAGAATCAATTGAAACAATAAAAATCCAAAATCCAAAAGTCAACAAAAAGTCAACATGGTCGAAACTCAAGAAATACCCAAAAAGTTTCGACCTTTTTTACCTTGAATCGAAGAGGATGATGAGGGGAAACTTCTCCAAAAATTTGAGGTCCAAAGCTCGCGAGATGGAGGAGAAATCGGAGAAAAAATCAAAGGGGGGAGGAGAGCCGTTCGTCGACGTGAGAGGGGAAGAAAGATGGGTTTGTGTTTTTGTTTTGGGCCTTGGTTGGTTTATGTGGTGGTGGGTTGGCCCAATAGTTTAAGTGGTGAAAACCCGAACGTTTTAATTCAATCGATACCTCTCGTTTTAACTTATCTCGACAACTAACTCCCAAACATTAACATTTATCGTACATAAAATATAAAGTGGTTTCCAAACTTTACGTTAACCAATTTAATAATCTCGCATTTTAATTTATTAATTAACGAGTCGTTACCGGTTTTTACAACAAGCATTACAGCCATTAATGTATCATTCTTTAAACAATAAAATTTTTTTTTTTTTTTTTTGAATAAAAGTTTTTATTATAAATAATATATGTAAATTCTTTTCTTTATACGTATTATCTAGTTCAAGCTTAATATTATATTTTTAACACCTGAAGATATTGATCGGAAGTACAATTACATTAATATATTATTCTTTAAATAATAAATTTTTAATTATTTAAATATTATATTGATGTATCTAATATTTTATTCATATATTATTGATACTATATAAATATCTGCATCTACATCCATATACATTAAAGAATATTCAACGTTAAATAACAACCTATATCGTATAATTAAGAACTAGAATATAATTTTATTACTTTATGATATTATCATGAATATTTCTCTTTTAATAACTATACTAATTGGAGACAAAATAACTTTTACATTAGTTAAAATAATATATTAGTGAACACTTATATTGTTATCCGTTTATGTTCTGATACTAAATAACTTTCATGATTTAAATAGAAATCAATTATTTCTTAAAGGATAATATATCAAATAAAGGATAATATATTAAATAATACCAAATCTAATTTGTTTATTATTATTTAATATATTATATAATAAAATCACTTGGTGCTCTGATAATTAAATGCTACTTAATTTGAAGGATAATATATCGAAATAATATCAAATCTATCCAATATGTTGAAGAGTTTTAATTACAAATATATTTTATTATTTGAAGGATAATATATTATTAAATGCTTATGCTTTTTATTTATATAATATTTAATACTAATAACTTTAATAATTATTATACACGTTATAGCAAATAAATGACATGGCCTTGATAGTTTGCATTAACATCAGCAAAACTTAAGGTCAAAGTAACAAGCGAGGCCGCTGACATCCAAATGGGATACTTTGTTGTTGCGAACCCCAGTCGAATACCACTTGAAATCTTTGGTGGGCTCGGGCAGGGCGAGGCGTAGGGCCCAAATGCACAGGGGCGTCCGTCCGTTAATAAGCGGTCGAGGGGGGGGGCTTGTGAGCCTCACAGGGGGAATGGGGGCGAAACCCGTAGACCCTAGTACGCCCGGTTCGTTTGATGCGTCATCAATTAAAAGTGGAGCGCATAAGGGAGAAGGTATTTGGCCCAGCGCCAGCGGTTCGGTAGTCGTGGCAAACGAGCCGGCCGGCCAGTAACATATTCGGCGGGCCCGAGCCGGTGCTGAGCCCGGGCGGGCCCGTCCGTTAAATCTGCAGGCCTGACCGGTTCGAGCCCGTGTATCGAGGCGGCGTAGTACCCGTTTGAATTACAGCGGTACCCGCGTTTTACAATGATACAAGCAGTATACCGTTTAAAATTATGACACCCGGTAATGCACCGCGAATATATAAACTCACCCCGGCATAAGCGGTATACGTTTCATTAACGGTACCACGACGTTAAGAATCCAGCAGCTATTTTCTATGAATTTGTATGATCGGCCGGGGTACACCGTTTAGGTCGCGGTACCACGTTTGGTGTAACGATAGTACCGTTTCATCTAAGCGGTACACCGTTTTCGACCACATAAACCATTCGCCAAAACTCAAAATGAAGGAGTTTATAAAGGGGCAATACACTCCACCATTCTCATGACTTCGCAATCATTCTTAAGCGATACCAAAGAAATAAAATCGCTTTTCGGAAGCGATTACAATATTCATTACTTGTGGTTTGGGCTTGTTCGTTCTGATCAAGTAGTCAGCGATCTTACACTTGCTCCGTTCACGATCCGGTATTATTTATCAACTTTTTATAAATCTTTATATTTGTTCTTCTTAATTAATGGCGACAAAGCGTAACCTTGGAAAAAAGTATTCAAAGTGATAGTGCTAGTATGTCCAATGATTTTGTTAATTTAGATGATGATAATTGTATGTGGATGAACTACCCACTTATTAACTCACCGATCACAGTGCTACGGATACTACTATTGAGGAAAAAAACCATGGATTTGGAAATATTTTCGCGGAGACCGGGAAAAATAAGCGGCAACTTGTTTAAATTTAATAAGGAAGTACTCTATCATGGAAAAGCTTGGTGGGGGAGTAAAGGGAACCGGTCATCTTGCTAGGCAAACTTAAGTGGTCGTAAGATAACTAAAGGCAGTAGTGGGGAGGGTGGTATCTGAGGAACTATTAATCTGGCCAGCAAAAACTTTTAGTATTTTTGGCATATAGGATTGAAACTATGAAAATAATGTCGGTGGTTGGCTTGCCTTTTAATCATTGTGATGGATGGTACGTTTCACTTAAATGGATTCAAAATGTCGTTAATCGGCAATCGTATCCCTCGATCACTTCTGAGGAAACTATGCTTTTTAAATATTTTAAAAAAAAGAGGTAGAAAAAGATCTTCTATGTAAAATCTTCATGAATTTGCCTTATAAAATGTGTTTGACTAGTGATATCGGTGTCTTTTTGGATTTTGATATAATGTGTGTAAGCAATGCCATTGGATTGATCATGATTGGGTCTTACAAAAGGAGAATTATATATTTTAGATCGGTGCTAAACATATGATATTCAAATTTAGGAAGGTATACTTTCGCATGTGCTAATGATTACAAATGTTTGAATAGGATTACTTCAATTTCATTTGATAATAGATCCGTATGCGTATCAATTGAAAGATTAAAGATGCCTATTAGAAAGCAGGACTTTAGTGAACTTTTTCATGTTAGATGTTTATGTAAAATCCCTTGATTAGTTCTTTAAGATGGAATACACGTTGTTTGGGATGAGTTTATTTTACCCGATTAAACAAGGCCGTTAATTTTGTTGTTAATGGCGGGGTTAGAAGACATGAATATAAAAAGTAGTTTGAGGCAGGAAAAAAGTTTAAAAATTAATTTTAGTTTGTGACACTAGATGGAACAAGAACTACGATCTTGGATTAGATGCGTATATGTATAAGGATGAAATTACAACATTTTATGAGATAAATGCTCCATTGAGGTGAATATTATCCCCGCTCCACATATAATAATTGGAAATATTATTTATGAATTACTTAAATTTCTTGAGCCGTTTAAAAGATTACACTAAGTTTTCAACTCAATATAGACCAAATATTCATGCTTGCTTTAAAATTATAATGGATTAATCTTTCCGTTATTATGACTAAGCATAGAGATATCATGTTGTTAGAATATGGTTCCCAATATGGAAGAACAAGTTTTAAAATATTTTCATCCTATCCCACATGTATATGCAATTGGTATAATTTTGGATCCTAACGCTAAATTAAGTCATTTTAATTTCTATGTCAAATCCTATTACGAAGCATTAGTATCCTTTAATCCCGAACTAAAGAGTTTTGATGTTAAAAAATGGAAAGATGGAATTGAAACGTATATGTATAACATGTATAGCAAATATCAATCAAGATATGGGCAAAGTAAAGGTACCCTCCCAGTAGTGGAACAAGTTTAATATTCCCAGCGTGGGGTTAAGATGCGAAGTCGACTTGATCTACAAGAATGCTTTACAATTACTAGGTAACAACTTAATCAATCGCTCCCTGAAGACACTAATAGGTTAACCCAATATTTAACTACTAACTTTTGAATTGAGTCAATATAATGATAATAACCCTTTTGATATATTGAAATGGTGGAAGACTAAGGGCTTGTGTTTCGGTATTGTCTGATGGCAAAAGAAATATTTTCTATACTATGTCAATGATAGCTAGTGAATCCGCATTTGCTGGCGAAAGCTCAATACACTCAAAAGGCGTTCAAGACTTACAAGTTCGTGATTGAAGTATGTGTTTGTATCAAGGATTGAACTGACACGGGCTTATCGGATGCAAGATAAGGACTCTGTTCATGGAAGAAAGGAAAAAGATTTGTTCGACGATCTTAGTGACATTGAGGAAGAAATTCAAGTAGATGAAGAGAACAACACAATAGAAATACATTCCGACAAAGAAGAATCCGAGGATGAAATAGTGTTTGATGATTAGATTTGTATAGTTTTTATAATTTTGATTGAGTGTATGAAATTAATGTAATCTCTAGCAACACAGTATAAATTAATACTAATCTCGATAATCTGATATCTTTTATGTTTCTTTTACATTTCGTCACGATTAAAATGGAATTGAAGCGGTATACCATTGCAAATTAATGGTACCACGTTATACTTAAGCGTGGTACGTTAATAGACTCGCGGTACCACGTTTGGGTTATTAACTTACATTTAGATGCGTAAGTTAAGCGTGAGTACTTAGTTTATTATGAAACGGTACCACGTTTAATTTAAAAATCGGTTTCACATTCTGTAAGTGAAACGTGGTACCGTTTAAATGTAACGGTACCACGTTTGCATCAGATAAGGGTTACAATAGGCGCGACTTTTGAACTTCATTTTCATTATTAACTAAATTTCATCACAAATTCTCCACAAATTCCCCAAAAATTCTCCTCATACCACCCCATAAACTTCTTGTATACTCTCCAAGTGCATTATATTGTTTAATTTATAAAATGGCACCAAAAAAACAACAAAATAAGGGACAAGAGGGGGCACAATCATCACGTGGGGGAAAAAAGAGGCGAAAGGTCGTAGTGAGGAGGCGGAACTTAATCTGAGGAGGAACTTGAGGAAGTGGAGGAGGATGACCACGTGGAAGTGGGTGTCGTTGAAAGTGGAGGAGCAATGCGACAAGGTGTCTATCTCGATGAGGCCTCCATCAAGCAATTTCACGAGATAATCTACGTATTCGATACCTAGAAAATGCTCAATTGAAATATTTGTACATTTAGTTGTGAATGGTATCCGAAATTGTAGTTCAATTTTATAAGACTATGGGTATGGACCCCGTGGGGCTGAACTAGATAATAAGCGACCCTATGATAGGCTTAAGTTTTAATGTTAATGGTGATGAAGGAATGATTAGGAGGGTTATGAATGGTTTGTATCAGGTGGTCAGGAATATTGTTTCCCATGACTAGTCAGGGCCACCCGAACTTGTATGACCACAAATGATCGCAACTTGGGCGCTCTTAGCCAGTCTGAAGGTGCTTACTAGCGTTATCCTCAAAGACACATTTTCCATCATAAGAATAAAGGCGCCCTGTTATGGCATGATTTTTGCCCACAGCTTGTTGGTTAGTAGAATGTGCCTATCCTAGATTGTCGGGCGTGAGGTTAATAAGCGATTTGAAAGCCTCAATTTCTAAGTTTGAGGTTTATTTGTGGGATATGGCGTTGAGATCGAAGTGGGAGATCTACGAGAACTATGAGGAGGTTAGGCAAGCGGTGTGGAACTACAACGGGTGCAGAGCCCCGAAGGCGGCTCCGATAGGGTGGGTTCTGGCGGGAGTGCAGGAGGAGGTACGCCGTATCCCTCAAATTGAGGCTACTACTACCATAACAACCAACGGGGAGAGAGAGCGGAGGTGACACTATGAGTAGGTTGTTGGATGAGATGATCGGTTTGCGTCGAGATGTCGATGTCATGAAGGACCGGGAAGAGAGGATGATCAACGAAATGGCGTCTTGAGGATCATTATGGCCGGATGTCAGGAGGCTTATGGGATCATGTAACCACCAGCAGCGGAGTGGCTCTCCCACATCGCCCGCCTCCTCGTTTATAGTTGAAGAAGAACCAAGTGAAGAAACACATAGTGAATGTGTTTGTAATATATGTATGATGTGTTTCCGTTTAAACAATGTTTGTTATTTACGTACTTTTTATTCGAAGTTGTTAATGATGTGAATGTTGTCAATGTTTGAATGCTTGAATGTTCTGGTGTTTCACGTTTGAATGAATGAATGTGTGTGTATGTTTGAATATTGTGATTCTTTGAAAAAGCTGCGCATTTCTACGCTTTAAAAGCGTGAATGCAGATTTATGATGGGCGATTTACCACGTTTATAAGCGAAAATCTGATATTTATGTATTAGCATTAGTGCCGTTTCATATGAAGCGGTACCACGTTAATGTAAAATTAATGTGGTACCGTTTCATATGTAGCGGTACGCAGCGTTATCTGTGAGGGAGCCTAAGGGGGACTCGAGGCAGGACTTGGTAAGCCCACACGAATGTGGGTGGGCTGGCGAGCAGAGGCCAGGGGCACAAGGGCCAATCGCGGCCGTCCGACCCGGGCAATGAGCCGGGGGGCCGTTCGTGGGCACAGTGGGCCGGGCCGAATACGAGGCCGGATGGGCCGGAGCAGGCGGCCGAGGCCCGGTTCGTTTGCAGCGTCCCAGTTAGAGCCCACCATATATTCGGGTGGGTATTCGGCCCGAGGTCGGTTCGAGGCCTCGACCCCACTTTATAAAAAGGTACCACATGAATATTGGTGGTACCATTTGCTCAGCATTAATATTTTGTTGGAGTTGAATCTTGGATGTCATGGTGGAAGTGTAAGAACATAACCATTATGTCATGTTGATGTTTTGTTAAGTTATATATTATAATTAATAAACTTATTTAATAACTAGATAATATTAATCAAAGCACAAAAATGCGATATATTATTTTTTAAATAATAAAAATGGTTTAGTCTTACATATATATTCAATATCATGACAAACTATGTTTTGATTATATTAAAAAGTTGTCTAAAGGCAATATTTTTTGCAAAATATTGACAAGTACAGGTTGAATTAATATATTATTCTATAAACAATAAGAATCTAGTTAGTTACAGTATTTCAGAAATAATTGAAATTATTCTATTTAACTTTCATTGCAAGTTATTTAGTATTGAATATAATATGGATACAAGCATAACATGCATTAATATATCATTCTTTAAACAATAATATATTATCAAAAGAAAAATATTCATCATAATGTTACAAAGTAATAAGATAGTATGTCAAATCTTTTAATTATATTATAAAAGATGTTTGATGCTAAATATTCTTTTACTCTATAGTTAAGCATGAGATGCATTAATATATTGTTTAAAAATAAAATTGTTTAGTATTAAACTTGATATATTGTTATAAGTTGTAATTAGAAGTCTCAAGCCGTTAAAAGTTATTACTTGATAGTTTTAAGAAGAAAAACTCAAATTTTAATTATTTATAAATGAAGCGAGGGCCATGTTTATCATATTTTTTTGTGAAAACTATGATAAACATGGTCCCCATTAGATAATCACATATCCGTTAGCAGCTTATTCTCAACATTGTGATAGCATTAGTGCATTGAATTAAACGTAACCCGTTTAACCACATTCTCGAAAACTATGATAAGCATTTGGTACCATTTGAGTTAATCATGTACCGTTTAGCACACGATTCTCCAAAATTGTGATAAGCGTGGTAACATTTGAATTAAATATGATACCGTTTAGCACACAATTCTCAAAGCGTGATAAGCGTGGTACCCGTTGAATTAAATGTGGTACCGTTTAGCCTTATTTATTCAATTGTGTTAGTATCATTTTAGTATTAAGTTGAGTTATAAATAAATGTTAAGAGTATGGACTAATCTTAAGTATGATAAAATGAAGAGGTTACTCTGAGGGTTGGAAGCAAATTGAATGTTAACAATAATTTATAACTTCGAATAATATATATACTCCTCGTTTTCAAATAAATTTGATGTCTGAAAAAAATTGTTTTTCATGATAGTTGATTATTTACAATTTTAATATACATTTTATAATTAGGTATGGCTTTTACAATCTGATGGCAAAACTTTCTGATCGATGTGGTTTCACAATTCCTTAATAAAACACTTTTCATCTAGCAATTTATTTGAAGCGGAGGAATTACTATATAACACTAAACAACTTTTTTATTTCAGAATATTATATTAAATATATCTCGTACTTTTATCCATATCACGGGAGTATTATTTCATACTAAATAACACATGATTTAAACGAAATTAAACATGTTACTAGTTTATGAACATATTATAAATTAATAAGAAATGAAGGTATTTCTTGAAATATTATCTAATTACTTCAGCACTTAGTTGTTTAAAGATTAATATATTAATGTATTTGTACTTTTTATCAATATCTTGAAAAAAAATTTAACATTAAATTAATTTCATACTCCCTCGATCGAGCTTTTAATTGTTGTTTGACTTTTTTGAAGTGAACTTTGACCATCGATTATTAACTATTCCTTATTCTAAACAATATAATATTTATATTCGTAATATTAATTTTTAAATTTTGTAATAATATAAACTAAACGAGTAGTGAAGATAAAAAAATTTACCTCGTTATGTGATAAAAATTGATTAAAATGAATTGGAGGGTGTAATATAATAAATAGAATTTACATACAATTTAATTACTTTGTAATATAATGATGAATATTGTTATTTTAACAATATATTATTTGACACAATATTTTATTTTCTGATATATAAATTATAAAATTTTGAAGTCAGATTTAACTACTTGAATAATAATAATACACAAGTTAATACTCCGTCCGTTCCGCAATTTAACTTTTAAGATCCATTTGCACATAGATTAAGAAAAATAAAAAGTAATTCAAAAGTACATTGAAAACATATATACGGTAAAAACTCTATAAATTAATACTAAAACCAAAATTAAATAAAACTATCTAAAATAATAGAATTTATCGGTCGAGCTTCAGGCAGTTCAAAAGAAAAACTTAAAATCGATAAAATAATAAGAAATAATTTTTGGGAAATCATTTAATAATATAGGTCTGACAAAATCATAAATTAATAATTCTTAGAAATTAAAAAATAATTATTACAAACTTGTGAAAATATGACTCTATAAAGTGAAGAGCAATATAAATATTTATGCTATATATAAAGAAAATTGATAAGTGGAAGTTATTGGCTTCACAAAATTTTATTGTCATTTTTATCCTTTCAAGAGCTAGAGTTTTCCGTGTAAAATTGAGTTTACGTAGAGGCATAATTGTAATTTCTATTAGTTCTCATATTTTCGACAACCTCCCAAAACTTCTCACTAACCCACGAGTCTTACTTGTCTCTTGGTCTATTATTTGTTAATTGTGAAAGAAATATTACTTTAAACAAATGAAAACTTCTAGAAATGAAAAATGGTAAGGACTCTGAAGAAAAACGAGCAATAAAATACCAATTTTAATTTTGCGCATACGTGTGTGTACGATTGCTAGTTGTTACAATGTGAAATACTTATGGTAATAATACTAAACTTAATACTCAAGTAATTAATATAACTAATATGGAAATAATTAATACCATTTACTTATTATCTTCTTTTATTTCTACTATCTTCCGATATCTTTTGAATGATTCCACATCTTTCAAAATCATCTGATAAATTCAAAAAGACATTAAATGGCACATGTCTACATGTTGTTAAAAACTCTTTAAATTAATAAGAATTATTAATTTATTAATAAATTAATAACTCTCTAAATTAATAAATTCGTCGGTCCAAATCATTATTAATTTATAGAGTTTTTAATTAGTGGTTGATTGATAATTTAATAACAAAAATAGTCAAAAAGTACGTTGAAAATGTAAGAATACAATTTTCGATCTTTAGAAAGAACAAATATTTTGAAGCAAAAATTAAGGCAGAAAAGGCAGTAAAGAGGCGAATGAGTAATAGTCCTAACATGCCATGATGGTTATTAGTATACCCATCCAGAAGCCCCTCTTTAAGAGGGGCCTCAAACAAGACTTGGGCCCAGTTTTTTCTTAATGGCTGGCCCGATCTTGCTCGTTAAGAGGATGGGGCCTATCGAACTCGATCCGGAGGCCCTATTCGGTTAGCTTCTTATTGGGCTAGTCCGTTCAGCCCTCTAATAATACTCATTGAACATGACACTGGACAACAAGACATGTAGGGTAGGACTTAACCCACGTCGTGTGGATGGAGTAATAATATGGACATGGATGCTATTTTTTCACATGAATTCCCATCAGTATTCTTTCCTCTTATTAGATAGTTATAGTTGGCCCACATATAATAATTTTAGGGATTATGATGGTTTCTTAGAATGCATTCATGTCATACGTTAAATATATAATGAATTACTTAATTATTTGTTGTATGACTATGTTATCTAGGCCCAAAATGAATCAATTGGTAAGGCAATTAAAGCTTTGAAATTACAATAGTAGTTAGATCATCACGTGTTTTAAAATATTATTAATGCGTTACCACGTGTTTAAAGAATGACCAATTTGATCACACATGTTTAACTACGGGGCCCATTAATGCACCAACTCAGCTTCAAGGACTAAGTCTTGACTTTTGATAAACTATACTCACCAGGTTTGATAATAGATGATTGTTTAGATGAAAATTAATTTATTAAGAGATTGTGAAAAACTACATTGAGATTGTAAAAAGCTACATTGGAAGTAAAAGCTTATTGGGATTCTAAAAGGTATATTGAAATTGTAAACAATCAACAATATGAAAAAGAAAAAATTTTATGAATGATAAATGTTTTGATACGGAGAGAGAGTAATGATCATTTGTACAATTACCTCATAACTTCCACGATGGATGTTGGCTAAAATATGTAAAGTATGAGGGGAATTAATGAATATGATTCTCAAAGGTAGAAGATCAAAATCACTTAAAATCCCTAAGTAGCTAAATCTTGAAAGATCATATGAACCAATTTCTTTCATTGGACTTAATATTGTGTACTCATGCTAGTACATAATATCGTACTTGATATGATATCAAAT